>VXAD01005924.1:2688376-2910788 GCA_013399195.1 Dicrurus megarhynchus | reverse complement strand
GGCGGCTGCCTTGCTGTGACGCTGAGCCACAAGAGAACTGTTTAACTGTTTTTGTGTGGAGATGTCTCCATAGCATGAGCAAGAGAGACTCCTCTCCCTAAGTGGACTGAGAAAGGTTATTATAGAGATGGTAAACTGACTCTGGAAAACCTTGAGGGTTGTTTTTTCACATTGTAGGTGGGGGGAGGAGAAGTGTTCTGAAGGTTTAGTCTAACTTTATTTTCCTGCCTTTTAGTTCTGTTAATAAACTTCTTTATGCTTTTAAGGTTTAAGTTTTGTGCCTGCTTTGCTTTTCTCCTGGTTCTTATCTCACAGAAGGAAAATAAGTAAGTAATGGGCATTTTGAACCAAACCACTACACTAAAATTGGTGTTTCCACCCGGTTACCCAAACTGAACCCGCTACAGCTTTCTAAGAGGGGACGGGATGCAGACCACAAGGTCCCTCTCCATGTTACTGCTGTTTGAACCAGCTGCCATTTGAGTGCTCTCTTCCACAGTTTTTCTCATTGCTCCTGTAAGAAATCAACCGAAATTTCCCCAGAGTCACTTGCATTAAAAAAAAATGAGGTCCACTCAATGCTGACAGTAAGCCCAATAAGACTAGAAAAATGTTGATACTCTAACCAGGTGATTAAGGGAGCTGAAAGTGTCTTGTCTATTGGCAGCTCTGACTTACCAGACCACTTAAGTGAAATCAGCAAGGTAGTGGGGGGCTGTACACCCCTTTTGTAGGCTACTCTCCAGTTACAAAACATGGTAAAAAATAAGAGCATAAGAAGGTTACTGTAGTGTAAGCAGTGTACAAAGACTACATTTTTACTAGACTGATGGAAACATTACCTTCCAGTTGAGTTCAATTTCACAGCCCAAGGCAAATTTCAAAGCTCCAGCTTTTATTTTTAAAAAGAAATTCAATATTTAACTGAGAGATTTAAAAAAAAAAAAGTCTTTTAAGAAATTTAAGAAAGTTGCCACACTGAAACAACTTCCCTTTTTCGAAGATTCAGTGTTAATCAGTATGGTTTGAAGGAAAGGGAAGCAAAGAGGGGGTGGGAAGATAAAGAAATACTCAAATCATTATAGATGGTGCACCCATAGTTCTCTAACAAAGAGTGGGGGTTTATCAGTTTCATGCTGTAGGGTTGCATTGATATTAGGTTCGTCTACAAATTCTATTTCGCACGCCTGGGTGCCGCAAGGAGAACGCTCCAGCTCCAGCACTGTTACGTTGTTCGGCACCGATGCAACAAGCACATTACTTGGAACATAAAGGGTCAGCTGAGGACCACGGGCTGGCCAGTAGCGACCAAGATTAAAGCCATTGATCCAAATTTGCCCCTGTTAAGAGAGAAAGAAAAAAGAACAACATTTTAATAATCTGTCAGAGATTAAATGATGAAATAGATTTAAGCATAACACTCAAAATAGTAACAACTCCCTTCAACTTTCAGTTTCATTGAACATACAGATAGAAAACCTGTACAAGAAAATGCTAATGACAGTCAAAAGAACCCAGATTTCCTGAGCAATTAAAGCCATCACTAATATTTAAAAAGAAAGTGGTAAAATACTGCAGTAATTGCAAATATGACAATAATTAGAGAAACAACTGCAGGCTCCTTGCACTGATTTTTGCCCCAAGACCAAAACAAATCTGAAAACTATATTTGCTTGAAGCTAATTGTTAAAAGGAGAATAAATGCACAGAAGAAAAAAGCAGATCCTAATGCTGTTATGGTTCTCTGTACAAGACTACACTACCTTGGTAGTCCCTGTTCTGAGATTTCAAGGGCAAGATACAGATGGTCTAGATACATGAAATTCAGATTTCTCTTCTACTTGTAACAGCTTAGTCGACAAAAGTTCTTGTGAAATCACACTGCAAGAAAGTACTGTTGCACTTACATATAACCATTAAAAGCCTTGGGGATCTGGTAGTATTATTTTAAGTTCAATGAAATTGTGGCATACAAACTCTTAAAATTGCTTTTTATAGTTGAGGTGGTCAGAACTCCTAGTTCAAAATACTGTCCTAACATCATAAACACCTTAAGTTCAAAAGATTTAAAAAAAAAAAAAAAAAACCAGGCAAGGAGAAAAAGGAAAGAAGTCAAAACACTAATTTATCTACCACAAAATAAACACACTGAAGTGACATAAATGCAGATTTTTCCAGAAGTCTATAAATTGGTAAGCTGCAGAATGTTTAGTAAAACTGACTCCTGCTGACTCACGCTGAGTCTTGGTTCTTAAGCAATACAGAAGGGAGGATATACAACTGATTTGGATGAATAATTTGCTTTTACCCCTCCAAAGTGTCCTTTCACTGTATATCAAACAAGAGTTCAGTGTCAAGAAAAGGGATGGGAACAGGTAACTGCATCTGTGTTTTTCCCTCTTGCTTTGGTCTGTGGTGATCAGAATACAGAAGAAAACCAGACTCATGGCATGAATGTACACTGATAAACATAATAAAATTGTCTGAATCAGTGGAAAAAAACTGATGGAAAGGAGGACTTTTACTGCATTCAGTGATTTCTATAAAGTTGTCTGGGATAGCTGAAATTAGAATATTTTAACACGATTTACAGAAGCACAATTGTAATATAACAAGCATTGCCATTCAAGCTGCTTTAGTGGTATTTTCTAGTGTTTCCTTTTTCATTTATGAAAAAAAAATTTATGAAACTCACAAGACAAACTTCTTAAGAAGTTAATAATGTACAAACACAGTTGAGTTATTTCACTTCTGTATCCACTTCCGTGGTACAAGATCCTATCTTGCACTGTTCTGCCAAGGTGTTAATAAACTTTGACCTCAAATGTTTTTTTCTTAAATCTTAAAGGCTTATCTTTATCCAAGCTCACTGCTTCCTGTAGTAGGTTTAGAAGAAAACATGGTATGAATGCAAACTCCCTCCAACCAAGATGGATGAGTGAATGTACCCACTAGACAGTAGCCCTCCTCTCACAGAGAAGGACAATAACCTGTGGGAAGTAGATGTTTACTGTAGGAATCAACTGCGTTAGAGTTCTGATGCAGGAGATATGATCAGACAGATCTCTGTTTCTGATCTGAATCAGTCACTGGTTGTAACTCCTATTTCCAGTAAAGCTAAGAACTCAAGTTTCTCAACTCCAAACTGTCTCTGTTAACATTGCAGTCAGTTTCTAAAGACTGCACACTCAGGAATTTGTATGCCCTAAACCAGCAAATTATGACATTATATACACTACTAATAAATATGCCCTAGACAGAATAAAAGAAGGGGGAACTTCATCTTCACTAGCAAGACTTCCTTTAGCAGGGACAGCAACTACAGCCCATGATTCCACAGAAAAAAAGAACAGTCCTGACTCTAAATCCTCTTTTCTGTTGAAGAAAAAATAAGTCCAATAAATCTAACCATTCACTCAGTGGCATGTATGCTTAAGGGCATCGTGATTCTTCATGTGAGGGTTGAAGTAAGTTTTATTACTAGCGAAGGGTTTAAAAAGCACTGAAGGCAAGCAAGCTGCAACACTGATCATGACTGTTAATGCTGCACCCTTCCTTCCTGGCTGTCCATCATGCTATATTCCTTGCCTTCGCAAAGGCAGAACCATCATTAGGACTTTTAAGTTTTCTTGATAAGTGCTGCTTCTGTGGTTTTTCAACTACTCAAAGAGGTGAGTTTTAACCCTTGTTAAGAATCCCACCCCACACTTAGGCAAATTTACACAGTGCCACTCAAGGAACTAAGGCCCACATACAGTGGGACCTGAGTGGAATTTATACCCTTTAAGGCACTCTGCCTTAAAGGCATTCACTGATTTGTAAAGTTATATGAAAGTTTCAGTTTCTAGGTATCTTATTTAAAACTCTTGTCCAATCCATATAAAGCTTGAAGGATCAATTCAACAGCCATACTTTAGTTCACCTGGAATCTCTTACTGGGACTCTTACCAGGACAGGGTACACAAACTGTGTAAAACAGAAGTTTCCATAAATCAGACGAGAAGATTTCCACCAATACATAATAATTCCTGGACTACCTTGCCATTTTAAATATGAGTTTGCCAACTGGCAGGTACAGCCACCTCGCTTCCTGAACAAGATTTATGACTGATGGGATCACAGAATTTACTAAAAAGGTCTCAGATTACAGTTGCTGTGAAAAAAAGTTATTTATGAATTTTATTCAGTGATTGTGTGACATGTACATATATGGGAACAGGGACTGTGTCAGACTTCATCATCCAAGCTCAGTGTCTCCAACACCAAGTGTGTGCAATGAATCACAGCCTCCTATAGACTGTGAAATGCTTTAACTACAATACTAGCAGTGGAGACAGACCAACAACAACTCCTTCTCCCACTTTATTTTAATAGCAGTAAATTAATTGTTTCAGAAAAGAACAATTTTGCTACCTAACACTGTCACAGGCACTTCCCTAAAGCCTGGACTTAAATGCTTAGGCTTCCAAGAGGAGTGGCACTTCAGTGCACCCACTCTGTTCCCTGTGCCTCCCACCAGAGAGCTCAGTTGCTCCTCACCCATCCTGCATGCTGGTGGTTTCAAATATGGCACTGTGAAAACACACTCCTTCCTTCTCTAGCTATGCTCCAGTCCTGTGAGAAGTTCCCATTGGCAGAGATCTGCCCACAGGCTTCTCACAGCAGTGCCCTCTGATCCATTCAGTCCAGGCACAGGTAACCTTCTCCATGCACTATATCCGTATCTGTGGGCACACCATCAGCCACTGAGTCCAACACTCTTTATGCTTTGCAACAGGATCCATAGTTCCTCACTCAGCAGCTCAAATACTTCCCAAAATACCCCCTCATATCTAAATGCAACTTTTCTAAACAGCCTGACAGTTACTCTTTCTCACTCTTGAAAAACTAGGGTGGGTTGGTTGAGTTGCTTTGGTTTGGGGCTTTTTTGTGATGCTCACTTTCTAGATCAATACCATGTATCTTTTGAATGTTTGCCTTCTCTTAATGTTTTATCTCTAGATTTACTTAAAGCAAAGCATCAATTCCTTAGTAATTTAAATATATTTGAGATACCCACCACTATGACCAACTTCTACCCATCTAAGAGAGGTAGATTTTGATTGACCATAGAAGTTTCAGTAGCTCTCTAAGTAGACTTTGAGGTTTTTACAGCAAAAACTTGTACCTTTGTCCAGCCAGGAAAATTGACATAGGTGTCTTGCGGCAAGTCTGGAATCCCTCCAGGAATTGAAAGAGTACCAGTGTAAAATGTAGGTACTTCGTAACTCAGTGATTTGACAGCAGATCTCTTCAGGTGATCAGGGAGACAAATAATGCCAGAGTTCACTGCTCCATCTATGTCCAGAGGATAGATTTCCCATCCAACAAGTGTATCTTGAGCAAGAGTTACATTTGAAACCAGACCCTAGGAGAAAGAAAAAAAAAACAACACAAAAATATAATTACCTCATGTTATTGAAGTTACTTGGCTGCAACTATAAATCAGTCACGAATAAAAACTGAATCAAAGTAACAGCTGGCTGCCAATCTGCATATGAAAAAAACAAGCATCTGGTGTTCACCAAGTTATAAGCTTTGCTTAAGAATAAAGGGCTTCATTTATTCTCTGTGAAAGATCTGTTCCTCTTCAAAGTTTTAGGTTTTGTTGATACACAAGGTTTTTTTTCAAATTCTTTTCCTGTAACTGGGAAAATTTCTGTTTTGCTTTAACATGAACATGATTCCGAAACCTGAGGCTTAATAAAAGGAGAAGCAACATTAAATATCATTAAGCCTGAGATACCATCGCTTGGTAACACTGAGTCACTAACCCAAGACCTTAACTGGTGCAATATCAGAGAAAGTGGTATTTACTTCCTACAAATCTTCTCCAGATAAGATACAGTATCATGAAATCAATGCACATGCCCAATTTAGTGAAATACTTCCAGCTTACAGTCAGCTTCAAGCCCATGGAATCCTGTCTCATTTCTATGGGACCATGTACACAGTGGTTCACAGCACACCAGGATATTTGCACACCAAATGGCAAAGCAAGGCAAGGTCATAATTTAAGAAGAATTAAAAGAACATCAGTTACCCCTGCACACACCCTAATTTTTTTATAGTAAGAGTTCCTAAAGTGGTGTTTTCAGCGCAATGCAAGGGGTTGATTTTAACTGCTTGAATAGACCCTGCACAGAAGCTGGTGTTCAGTTGCAAACACCATACATCAAACAGGAACAAGCAAAACCACAGTTTCTATGGCTTTGGAGAGCTGATACTATGTTGTGTGTATGTTATGATATCATAAGCATTGCACTGTCTCCACAAGGCTCACCATCTGTACAAGCACTAAGTGGTTTTCTCTACCTTTACCTAATGTTCACTTTACAGAACAGGAGGTTATTTTTCTTATGTCAAAATAAACTATCTGCAAGTGTCAAAAGTTGAGTGACAAAACTTTTCTATACAACCTAGACTCTACCCTGTCCAGCAATCAAATGAAGTAATGCAATGTAACTTTAGGCTGAACCTTCTAACCTGCCTCCCTAAGCTCATCTGTAGGCACTACGAACAGTGTGATTTTTCAAATTATATGAAGTGCCTACTAAACATTCTTACTTAGGTCTGCATAAGAATACACATTCAACAGTCCTTCACTGGAGAAGATTTGTAGGAAGTAAATACCACTTTCTCTGATATTGCACCAGTTAAGGTCTTGGGTTAGTGACTCAGTGTTACCACTGAAAATATAAATTTTCCAAGTAAAACTGAGATATAGGCAACAGTGTGCATGTGAGAAGACACATAAAAAAGCAGAAACCACACTCTTCCTTCGTGTCCTTTAACAACATGACTTAGATCAACAGGATGTTTTAAAACCAAAATCCTTTTAGGATTCCTTCTCAAAAGCTAGATGCCTAGTTCCATTTCAAGCTCAAAAAAGTGATAAAAATCCAGCCAAACAAAACCCTGAAAACCTATCCTCTTTGCTTAAAAATTCAAGGCTTCACAAGGCAGGAACCTCTTCCCCTAACTTGATTTTCAAAAGCACATGAATTTTTAAAATCCAAGGTATCATTACACCCAGTTTTCAAAATCAACACAATGGAGAGCATGAGGGATGGATTCCATGGGAAGAAGCAATGCACATAGTCCAAAGCAACCCAAGGAAGGTTGCCTTTTCTACACAGAAAGATCCTGCTTTTAGAGGATTTATTTTCACCATGGACATGTCTCCTAAACCTGCTTTCACTCTTAAATTATTAAAAGGGATACATGTGAATTTCAGCTCAACCACAGCAACTGAGCACCTCCCTAATCCAACCTCTAAACCTCTATTCTGTTACCTTAATTTAGCACTAATCATATAGGTTTCCTTATCATCTGGCCTGTTAATAAATAAATAAATAAATAAATAAATAAATGCAATTGTTTCTGCTGCCTCAACATGAAGGCAAAACTCTGGGGTACTAGCTTCCTTCCCCTGCCACTCAGATAAAGGCAAAGTACCTTGAAGAGACAGTATGAACACAGTTGGCACTACTGCTACCTACTGTGTCCTAATAATATCAAAAACCAAAAAAAAGGCATGCTGTGAACTGTACACAGCCCAAACATAATACAAGACTGACCTTTACAGCAATCCTGTCTTTTATCGATAATCATGCAGCACTGGGGATCCCGTTAAGTCTAAAATCAGAAAAGCTTACTTTTTGCCTCTGCCCTTCCTAGTGCTACACCAGTGGTACCTCCATGGTATAGGGTTTACATGGCAAGGGTTTTTTAGCAAGGGGAGATGCAGTGGGGGATTTTCTGAGAAGATGCCAAAAGCTGCCCCATGCTAGACAAAGACAGTTCCAGCTGACTCCAAAACAGACCCACTGCTGAGCCCATCAGTGACTCTGGGAGCACCTCTATGATGACATATTTAAAAATAAATTGAGTTCCCCAAGTTGAGTCTGTTTTGTCCATGATGGTAATTTCTGAGTGATCCCCTTGTCGTCATCTTGAGCCACAAATCCTTCATTGTATTTTCTCCCCTTCTCCTGTTGGTGGAGGAGGAGTAACAGAATGGGCACGTGGCTTTGTGGGTACATGGCTGCCAGCCAATGGCAACCCACCACAGCCACTCACCCATGGAGGTGACAGTCCTGAAGTGTAGCACACACCCAGAAGCACAGGGAAGCTTTCTGATAATTCTCTCTAACACCTGGTCAGTCCAGGTGAACTGGCACTTTTGCATGCTAAAGTGTTCGTGGACAGCCTTTCCCAGCCACACTGAAAATACTGCAAGGGTACACTGCTGACAAATGAAATGGGACAAGAAGAAGGATACAAAGGTGTATTCATGTACACATACGTACATCCCCACAGCCCCCCAGAAGCAATCCCAGGATTCACAAGCCTCTAAGTGCAATCAAGTTCTGGACCAATATCCAACCCATTTTTGGAGTTTATAGAAACAATTTTAAAATTGTTATCTACACACTCAACTGAACCGGAAAATCCTGTGGGTGACACTTTGGCTGACAATGTAAGTGAACAAACAAAGGAAGTTTAAAAGATGTCTAGCAGCTTTTAATTTCACATTGATTTTGGTGACTGGAAAAACTCAGATGGAAACTAGTGAGTAGTTATATTTTAGGTAAAGTCACAGCAGTCTAATCCTGACGTTTTTGCTCTTTCTAATTTACTACTTTCTTTTCAACCTGCAGAAAAGAGGAAAAGCCACTACAATCCAATAACTCAATAGATTTTACTTACCTTAAAGTCATTATTGTATCTACCAAAGTTGACTCGGCCCATATTCTCTACCAAGATGTCCAGATTTGCTCCAGCCTGCCCAGTTATATTTATCTTCAGTGATTTGTCCCTTTCAAGGATACCCTGAGGTACCTATATGAATTGCAACAAGAGGAAGAAAACAATAACCACTGAAAACCAAAAATACCCTGTTGTTTGTTTTTTCAACTTGCATGAAGAAATTAAAAGTGACAAGGGAAAAAAAAAGAGTAAAAAAAGCCCTTTCCTTTCCCCCTCTTGCGTGCGAGCGCACACACACACAGAGCTTCTACATCAACATTCACATTTCAGTACTTCAACTGGATGTGTCAGTGGGTTTTGATGCACCTGATTCACAAAAATCAAGTTCCCAAATTTAGTCCAGTGACTGAAAAGATTTTGGCAATATCAGTGATTTAAAGGGGCTTATCTTCCAATTAAGTGTGCATCAATATTTAGTTTTATTAATTCCTATTCCCACAACACATGGAAAGAAGAGCTTGACCTGGACACAAAGGTGATGAGAGTTAATACAAGTCAAATATTCACTAAAATCTTGACTGTAAAATCTATGAATTTATATTAATTGTCATTAAGCAGGGCCAAAACCCTGCTTATGGGAAGAAAGACTAAGTTCACTTTCTGTAAAATAGACTTCTTTTTTTTTTTTTTTTTTTCTTGAAACTGTAGTTTGGAGCCAGTTCCATAAGGTAAGACGAAGGCTCAGCTTCCTCCTCCTTCCATGCTCAAAGGAAGAAAAAAGAGAATAATAACAAAAAATCTTTGCAAATACTGCAGAAAGCAACCAAGCATATACATCAGTAACATATTCCATAAAACTGCAAGTAAATTTGTTCTCTAGGTCTTTTATTCACCTAAGTCATGAATCTGTATCAACATTCAAATATGTCAAAAATGGCAAGACAATATATAGTCATGTTTTCTGAAACACAAAATTGAACATCTGGTAGGAATTAGCCACATACTTCCTTATTTTCCTCACATGATTAAGTAAGATCAGGGTTGCTTTGGTAATCTGAAGAAAGGAGTTTAAAAAAACCCCAGACTGCATTCATGACTTTCACAAAGGCCAGTGATGGCAGAAATTAATACCAGCAAACAATGTTTTTACCCCATTGACAGAGACATAGGCACGATCATGGACTCCATTTAAAGGTGAAGACAGCGGAGTTGGCTCCATGCAGTTCTTTGGAAGTGTAGTTCTGTACAGTACAAACCCAAAATACTAGGAAAAGAAAAGAAAAGAGAAAAACCCCAACAAGTTAATGAACCAAGTCATTCTGTAGTTTCAGTTCAGGTCATGAATTAAAAACATCTCACATTTCTGCCTACATGGTTGGACTGAAATGCTAACTTTCATTCACTTCAGATTGCGACTATCACAGACACCATTTCTGATCAGAGTTTACTTTGACCTTTAAATAATGGGTGACCTTCAGGTAAACTGTTGAAAATCCCTTTATAACTGAGTTTATATAAAAAACTTGCGAGTTCACTTCTCACCTAGTACCCATAAATTGCTACATTCATCGAGTCAACATCATCTTATTATCTTTAAATACTACATGGTTTACATCAGGAACATTCTGAAATATTTTTCACTAAGTTGCCCATCAGGAATGGAAAAAAAAAGTCACAGCCATTACTGAGACTTTAACAGGCTAGAGAGTTGAGTGGAGAGGTAACTAATGAACTTAAAAAAAGGCAAGTACAGGGTCCTGCACCTGAGGAATAATAACCCCATGCATCAGCACAGGCTGGGGGCTGATCTGATGGAAAGCAGCTCTGTGGAGAAGGACGTGGGGGTCCTGGTGGACAACAAGGTGTCCCTGAGCCAGCAGGGCCCTTGTAGCCAAGAACACCATGGTAACCTGGGGGGCATTAGGAAGAGCATTGCGAGCAGGTCAAGGGAAGTGATCCTGCCCCTCTACTCAGCCCTGGTGAGGCCACATCTGGAGTGCTGTGTCCAGTTCTGGGCTCCTCAGGAAAAGAGGACATAAGAACTACTGGATCAGATCCAGCAGAGGGCTATGAAGATGATTTTAAAAAAAAAAGTCTCTTAAGAACCTGAAAATTAATACTTCAGAGAGGAGAGAAATCAAGGTGAAAGTCTAGACAGCACAGACACCTACATCCATGGGAAGAAGAAAACCTCAGGTGCAAACAGGAGCACTGTAGAATACGGAAAGGCCTCCAATGCAAAAATCCTGGATATCTTTATAATACTATTACTTCTGTGCAAGATAAAGTGTAAGACATGACATAAGAGTAATACCACAGAGGGTTGTTCAAATAAACTTTACAAAATTACTGCCAAGTGCCTACTGAAGGAATCCTCACCTGCTTTAGGTCAACGAAGGTCAATGGGTAAGTGCTTCTCACTGGTCCAGAAGGTGACAGTCCATCAAGAACCTCCAACACAGTGCCTGCCTGCAGCACAGAACAGGCAGATACATGAAGGTCAGTAAGTTTCAGTCCATAACAGCTTGCATATTCAGCCACCAAGCCAGTTAGCTGCATGTGTCCAGAAAGCTAACAAATCTTTACACCATCTTTGCAGACACATTTAAAATACAATACAGCAGAGACAACTGACGAACTCTGAAATAAACATGCTACATGTAGAGCAGTGTTTTAAAAAAAATAGATGTTCTAATTTTGCTATGCATTCATAAATATAAAAGTGACCCATTATTATTTAACTAGAACTAACCCAGGAGTTTCTCACAAAAGTTCTACAAACAAACATAACTGTTCTGGACAATTAATACAAAGCAATATATTACCTAAATTTTGCTCAATTATACTTAGAATCAAGCTAGGGAAAATGCCACTGATTCCCACTGGAATCATTCTGAGCTAAGTAGGGATACAGTTTAATTCCATCAAGAGCCATCCAAGATGAAATTACCCTATTTAGTCTTAAATGATTTTAGAAACTCTAAGGCTGTAATTCAGCTGTCACATGTAAGTAGCTGGACTGATTTTAATGAGACTGGGAGCAAGGTTTAGGCTAGTCACACACATAAATACCTTGCTGAATAAGGACTTAAATTGCCTTTTGTTGCCATCTGCAATTTCCTTTTGTGATTGTGGAATTTTCTACCCATCTACAATTCTCTCTCAAAGACCATTATCAGTTTTAGGTTGGTCAAAATGCACATAATATGCCAAGTGTCTTACAAGCTTAAAAAATCAATTGCATACAGTTTTTCATGAAAGATGTCAGTCTGTTTCACCAGAATTATTATCACTGTTCAGTGGTAACTACGCATTAGACATACAAGTACCTCTCATATATCAGATTTACATTCAAATGCTTAACAAAAAAAGGTGTTTAAAATCATGCAAAACTGTATAATGTAAGAGCACTCACAGCAATACAAACTTCTGAAGGTACTTCAATAACAGAAATACTGAATTTTTGCAGAACTTACATGAAGGTTGTACTGAAATATTAAAAAGTACATACAGTATTTCACAGTGATGCAACAGAAGCCACCATGATTTGTCTATGTCCCCATAATTAAGTCTTTGGCTGGGATACAGTTAATTCTCTTCATGGCAGTCATTATGGGGCTGTATTTCGGATTCTTGCTAAGACTCTTGGTAACACAGGGATATTTTGGTCATTGCTGAGTGGGGCTTACAAAGAGTCAAGAACTCTTCTGCTTCTCTCACCAGAGAGTAGGCTGGGGATGCACAAGAAGATGGGAGGGAACACAGGTCAAGCCAGGACAGCTGACCCCCACTGACCAAAGGGATATCCTGTACCATATAGTGTCATGCTCAGCAATAAAAACTGGGGGAAAAAGGAGGAAGGGGAGATGCCTGGATTGACAAGTGTTTATCTTGCCAAGTAACCAAAACACATGAATTGTTCAAAAGGTGTGTGATGTGGCACTCTGGAATATGGTTTATTGAAGCACACAGTAGTGGCTGGGTTAATGCTTGGACTCAACCTTAGAGGTCTTTTCCAACATTAATGATTCTGTGATGGAGCCCTGCTTCCCTGGAGAAGGCCAAACGCCTCCCTCCGCGAAGGTAGCTGCAAATGAGCTCCTTATTTTGCTTTACTTATGGGCGCAGTTTTTGTGTTACCTACTAAGCTGTCTTTATCTCAGCCCACAAGTTTTCACACCTCTACCTTTCCGATTCTCTCCACCCTACTAGGGGAGAGAATGAGTGGCTGAATGGTGCTCAGCTGCCTACCAGGATTAAACCACAACAAGCATGTAGACACAGATCTAAGCAGACTTTCGAAATGAGCTTATCTTAACTCTAGCTAGGAACAAGCAAGCAAAAGGAAGTCATAAGTATATAAAAGATAACACCAACACTATCTGGAGGTTGGGTCACCCTCACTAGCCCACAGCTAAGCATGCTCACTTGGGCAAAAGACTGCTGGTCAAACAGGATTTGCAAAATTTTGATGAAAGTAGTTTGCTCTTATGTTTTCAGTTTAAACATTGTACCTAAAATAGCAATCATCTTTCTTAGAGTAAAATTTCCCAAACATTCCAGACTGCATACATGGTCCATTCCTTATCCTGTGCTCCTCCAAGGGAGCCAGTAATGTTACAGCAACATGCAGGATTTGCCAGGCCACAGGAGAGACTGAACTACCAGGTCTTCAGCAAGAGCTGTGAAGCAAGACATGCATAGACACTGACAGAGGTAATTAATAGAATTTAACAATCCTGTGGGGATTAATAGTCTTAGCCTCAGTTGGACAATTAAACCAGAAATGAATACAAGCACCATTAAGACATAGTCACTTGAATGAGCTACTAAGGGGCAATGAATGCTGCTTTGTGCCTTGCTGACCTAGGTATTAGCAGCTTGTACATTTGTCTGTTTGACTTTTTTTTAAGTCCCTGCTACCAAAGGGGCTTCTATTCTGAATATGGGTCAACCATGTCTGATTCACTTAGAGATTAGCAGAAGCTTGTTTCTTTGAAACTTCTGTAGTTTATTTTTGTTCAGCTTTTCAGTCTTCCGTGGTACATACAAAAAAACCTTCAAGACAAGATCTGGTCTTGCTGCAAATTCCTGTTGAGTGCTACTTAGTGGACAATCAGTATCACAAGAGAAATTTAACAGTCAACTTAAAAATTACAAATATTGTCAGGAATTTTTAAAAGCAACTTGTAAGACAACAAATGACTACTAATAGAAATAGCAATGCTTTGATAAACCTCCAAAGCAAAGTCTTCAAAACCCAAGTGTATGGTCAACCATGAAAAAAAAAAGGAAACAAAATACCTCCAACAGGAATATCAAGTACTAGCAGCATCCTGTTTGCTTGTTCTATCCCCAACACACGCCAGCACTGCCTGCTACTTGCTATTGCTTGAGCTCTCCACATCCCAAGAACTGAGTACACCTCCAGAACCTATGAGTCTGCAGGCTGCTGTGCTAGGGCAAGCACTTCCTTGTGACCAAGCACTTCTCAGGACCCTCCAAGTGGTGATCAGAAACTACCACCTGCTCACAAGCCTGCACAGCCATGTGGACCCATTGCAGGCACTAAGAGTCATTTATTTCCCTCTGGAAAGAATGCTTCCCAAGTTCTGGATCTTAAATCCTTAAAACCTATCATCTTGTGCACACTTCTGGAGCCCATCTACTGCGGTTCTGCCTTTGCTTGCCCTCATTCCCCATCTTCAACACTTCTCTTTTGCATCTATGCAACAGGATTTTTCCTTACCACCTGCTTTCCTGCCTTCTGCTCTTATATAGCAAAGTTGGTGTTTCCAGCATATTTTAATAAACTGTATTTTTCCCACTCAGGAGGATTTTTTAAAAGAAAACAATAACTCAAAATGAACAATTGCCTGATCGGGGAGTTGGTACTTAAGGACTGAACTGCCAAAGAACATCTTGTGGAAAAAAAAGACAAAGAACAGCCTGCTCTGGTTACATGTACTTCTGTAAAGTACAACATATGATGCCCGAAAAGATTCCAGAGTCTCCTTTCCCTCTTCCTTTCTGCAAAAGTGTCGAGGGAGTTGGTTCACTGGAGTAGATTCAATGCTCTCCAGGGCAGACTGACTGATGGACCTCAGCTGCAGAGCGATCATCCACACAGTACCTGTGTTAGCACTGACTGTCACTGCAAATGATGTAGCTAGGAAGTTTATCATTACCAAAGCTATTATTTAGAATATTCCCTCTCTGATATTCACCAAAATACATTCAGGCTTCTCCACACAACAAGATGCTTGGACCTGGTCCCAGCTGGGGCTAGAACGGAGTTGGGAAGGCAGCTTTGGGCTGACACAATACAAACACTCTGTGATTGGAGACTTGTCTTGTGTTACAGGGAAACCCAGAAGAATAAACTGCAGCTGAAGTTAAGCAGTGGGTCTCAGAGCAAAAGGCCACCTTCTTCACAGCAAACAGTCCCAGAGGCTCTCAGTGCAGATGGCAGTATATGTACAGGCATGACAGGAACCTTACATCTGGCAGTTTAGACATGCCATCTGGATTCCTGAAACTGCTGCCTGGAGAGTGAAAAAATCAGAAAGTGTAGAAGGCGCAGGTCAGGTCAAAGATGTGTTATTTGAGCAAGTTTGGTCACCTGACTCCTTTGTGAGAGTCCAGCAGCATTCATTTCTTGAAGGCATGAAAGAGAAAGTTCCTCATTCTAGTGAAACTGGACAGCCTTATCTGACAGCCATGAACCATGGCCAAGATGGGAGAGTAAAAATCTGATAACTGGGCTGCCAAGTGCTCGCAACCTAAGACAGCAGCCACAGTGGTGGGTGTAGCAATAAGAGCCTATAATTAGTCACCAGTGCCAGTTCAGTGAAACTTCAAATGGCAAGAACTCAAAGGTTGTTGAAAGTGATATGATCTGTTTCAACTTCACAGGTGAACCACTTTTATGCAAAAAGTATTACTGCCCACCACTTGAGCAGAGTGACTGGAAAATGCCTGCAAAGCCTTATCACTACTAAATTTTGCAATGCTTCAGCTGCAGAAGGTAACATATCAGATAGATCACTAATTGGAAAAATAAGTGTCAAACTGAAATTACAAAGTATAAAGTCAAAGCATTAGGAGCTACAGTATCCAGCACATCAACCGCAGTAATCCTCCATCTCAAAACTTGTCTGTGCCCAGCAGAGAGAATATTGCCAAATTCATACCTGCTGTCTCTTCTGTTGCCCACTAAACCATCCACTTCACTCACTGCAGGAACCTAGCTCTCAACCGTATCTCACAGAAAATTGTCCTTGGTCCTAAAATGATGGTGCTATGGTCAAACCCCAGATACTTGTGAGCTGACCAGCTATACCACTGTTGTCAGACACTACATAGCAAGGCTGGGTTCTGAATGCTTAGTTCTGTGTGCTTTTCCCTCAGCAGGAAACTGATTTAATTTCTCTCATCACCTACAGATTTGCACAAATCTTGTCAGAAAAGTTATCAATAAGACTTTCATATTTATACAAAATGTTCCACATTAAAAAATTAAAACACTTAGAAGTACTTAAAGTATGTATATCACTCTTTTCCTTCCACTTTAGAGGCATCATCAGCTACAAAAACACTCTTTGCTTGTAAGTCTCATGGTAACATTCCCCCCAGCTACATTATTGATACATGAGTTATCTTTAATGACTATGATTCTGTTGTCTTAATAATATATTAATTTCAGTTTAGTAAAGCTTCAGGCACATACTGCATATTGTAAACACTATCTTTTTACATCCAGGTAAGATGCATTTGATCATTTTCTAATATGGGCGTGATTCCTAACTCCCAAGCTCTGCTCCCTCCTTCCTCAAAGTTTGCTTTCAAAGTTTTTGTCTTTATTTTGTAGGATATCTAGAGGCTGTTGTGACACCCTTACAAACTTTTTTTGTAAAAAGCAAACAGAGAGCATTATGAAAAGATAAACAGTGTATTACAGATGTTAATTTACCTTCTGCAAGAGGACCTTCCCATATGCAAATTTGGGTGTTGTTGGAGGGATAAGACCTTCTGGTAACTGCTTATACTAGAAAGAGAAGGAATAAAAAAAGACACACACACGAAAGTTAAATACAAACACACTTTAACTGAATTCTCACTTTATACTTCACAACTTACAAAATTAGAACTTTGGCTTAAAGTAAATAACTTCCCTAAAGGTTACAGCTGCATCTAGTCTTAAGATGAAGATTTTTTTTTTTTAAAGAAAAAATCTGACTTGATCACATATGGCAAACAATTTTTAATAACTATTCAACTCTAGGTAAAGGTAAAAAGCATAATGAACAAAGTGAGCTGCCAAAAAAATCCCAGTGCCCTTGGAGCCCTCCTGTGGCTACAGCCTGAGCTACTGTCTTCCACAGCTTTTCTGCAGTCCTCTCCCCAGTTCATGGGAGCTTGAATAAATCTTTCCAAATGTGTAGGACAGTATTTCCACCTGACCCTTTGTCAGCAACACTTCCTTACGGAAAGTATTAGCCTCTTGTGCCTTTCCTTTCAGTGTTAAAATATCCCACCACCACCATCTGCTTAATCCATTACTGTCAGGACTGGGGTCTTTGAGAAGCAGGCCTTGAGACCACAGCTCCATGAACCCCTGAGGTCCCATCTTTAGGTTCCCTCTGGTCGTGTTCTAGACAACCGTCCAATCAGTCCTATGGAAACATGACAAGGAAACGCTCTTACCACCCATCTACTTCTGGTTAGTTCTTGTCCTATACTTTTAAGAAGAATCACCTGAAATCAGCAGAGGGAAGAGATGAAGGGCCTCCACTCACTACTTTCCTGGACACCTTTGAGGCATGGCAGACCAGACAGTGGCTTTCTGCCCAATACCTTGGCCTTCTCCTTTCTGAGCCTACAACCTTCTTTTCTCCTTGTCATCATCCCCTTCTCCCTCTCCTGCCATTAGTTTATATCCGCTCTTCCCATCTCTTCTTTCATTAACTAGACATAGCCTGTCTGCATATTAGAGAAAAAACTGCTGAAGATGAGATACCCATGTGAAAAAGCAATCCAAACCTACATTTTAATAAACATGCACAAAAGTCCACCCTTGTGAAGAGTGTCTCCATCTGCAAATTTGGTGACTTCAGAGTGCTTACCTTGTCAGATTTTTTTTAAATGCATGTGGTTAAGGGATGAAAGGGAATTTTTCTTAAGATATTTGATTTACTTTGATTTCCACTTGAAATGCAAGAGGAAATCATGCATAAGGCATGATTTTCTAAGGCTCACGTGGTATAAGCAGCATAAAACTCATGCTGCTCAAAATTTGCTTCTGCACCAAGACAAAGGTTGTTTGTTTAGTTGGAGTGGTGTTTTTTTGTTCTCTTGGTTTGGTTTTTGTTTTGATTTTAACAGACCACCGCATATATAATCCCCAGTGCTATCCTGTCAAGTGTCAATTACAGATGGATGAAAGCCTAATTTACATTTCCAGCTAAAAGTTCATTTCTTCTTCTCTGTATTTGAAAATAATCTAGATATCTAGATTTAAAGTAAACAAAAACTGTATCCACCCAAGAAAAGAAGTCAAGAGTAAAAGATTTCACCCCAAATAGTAAAAATTAAGAGAATGCTGTCAGCAATTGGAAGAAGCTGTAGACTGAAATTCTTCTTCTTTATTACATTTTTTAACTAATGGAAACTGTAAAGGAAGACTAATGTTATCCTTGTAGCACAGCTAAGGTGTTGAACACAGATATTTGTCACAGGCAACTTTATTGTCTGTCATCAGCTTTACCTCAAACTGCAACAGAGTAGATACATTGTTACAGGTTTAGCATCCACAGCAGTGACGGAAAACTTTACTGAAAATCCACGGATATGCAAAGTAAGAAACAAAACAACCACACCAAAAAATAACCCAACACACCTGAGGTTATAGTGAACATTTCCCATCTTATTAAGGCTCTCTCACTGCACTAGAATACTACTTACATCTCAGAGAGGGATCCTGCACCTTGAAGAAAACAACTCAAAACCAGGAAGTTTGTGGATTTCTCTGGTGAGAAAAGCTGTATCAAGACAGGAAACTCCCCTTGGAAAGGCCATCAAAATTATCCCATCAATTTATCCCATCAGGATTAGGGATAATGACAAAATTGAAGAAAAAAATCCACAGCAGGACTGCCACAGTTACAGAGATAAGGGCATGCTCAACCCTAGAGAAAGCATAGTACACTTTTGGGAGACCTACTCCCACAATAAAAATGTCTTCTGGTGAACAGGAAGGTTGCTGGTACACAACAGGATAGCAACTACAAGCCTGAGCCTTGGCATTCACATGGAACCTGTTTTTAAGCCTCATCTGAATGGCCTCCAGTGCAAGGCTACTCAAAACCCAGACACAGGTTCCATGTTTCCCTTCAGTCTCCAGTTTGTGGAGACACTGTGCATTTTTACAGCAAGGCAAACCTGGTCCCACCCACTAGCTGCAGTTTGTGAGAACACAAAATGAAGACGTGTTCTTTTGAGTAAGCCTGGCCTTTCTCATAGAGGCCCAAAACCTCAACATGAAGCTTGGGATAGACAGCCAAAGCACTAAGCTGCAGCATACAACGGGCTGACATCAGGTCACGAGCCTAAGCTGACTGAAAGGCTGATTGATGCTGCAAGGAAAAGGCTCTGTACACTCCTCCTCCACCTCCACTCCCAACCAAACCCTTCCCACCTCCCTGTGCTCCCCTTGTGGCAGCACTGGCTCTCATCCAACCGAGTGAGCTGATTCACCTTACTGACCTTCAGTTGAGAGAAAACAAATACAGCAAAAAAGGAGAGGCGAATCATATCAGTGTCAGGCCTACAGCAGTATTCTCTCCTCTAAAAGGAAGGAGGAAGCCACTGGGACAGAAAGAATAGCTAGAGAGGTGCAAGATTTTTTTCCCTTTTGTAATGAAAAGCAGTTAGGTTGGCCTAATTATCTTGTTCCATTTCACTTTCCCCAGCTGCAGAAAATAGTAAATTGAGGAATAATTTACACCAACACAAGAACAAGAGGGTCTGACGTACTCCGGGGATGTTTCAAAGAACCATTCTAAAAATGTCCTGGGGACACTCACCATACCAATGACTTTTCTCAAGGCAAAATACTTTTCTGTCAGATCTCCCGCTTCGCTCAGTGGAGCATCATAGTCATAACTAGTGGGCTGAGGCATATAAGGCATATTAGCACCTAGGGGAGGAGGAAAAAAGAAGAAGCAATACAAACAGTGGAAGAGATGTTTTTTTCCAAAGGTATCTACTTTCAGAATTCTTTGATTACAGCCAGACTCTGCTACATTTTTAGATTCAGTGTAGGCCTTGACGTTTGGGATTTGGCATAAAAAACTGTTCCTGATAGAGGACAACGTCCTTGTGAGCTTATACTGCTCTGTGAAATATTCTGAAGAGAAAAACATTTATCTGTGTTTCAACTGTTTCCCAGGACTGAGTGAAGCAGAAGTAGCCTTGGCAAAGATAAACACCATGTGGGTTTAGTACAACGTGCTGGCAATAAACAAAGAACAGCTACTGCAGTCATCTTAGCCATGTGGAAGTAGGCACACCTTATTCTTTCACAGAATACATTACTACCGAATTCATAAACAGCTCCCCTCCACCATTACTATCATTTAAATAATTTCTTACCATTCCAATAGGCAAAGTTAGTCCCACCTATAAACATGTACCTAAAAAGAAAAAAAATCAGGTTTTGCTGAACTGGGAAAATGAATCCCCCCAAAATTAAGCTCTGCTGAACACACACTTACAGGTTAACGTTAGCACCACGTGCCAGGATTTCATTAAGTGTTTTAGCTATAGTTTGTGCGGGCACAACAGAATGACGGTGCCCCCAGTGATCCAACCATCCAGTATAAAACTCAGAATTAACCTGAAAGGAGGAAGGGCAAAAGAGGAAGGAAAAACATGAAGAGGGAACAAGAACAGAATGCAATGTGATTTAAGGTTCCTAACTGTAAAGAGGGAAGGAAAAAAAAGGCACCTTGACTAATTTGAGCCATTTTTAAACTACTAAAAAAACAGCAAAGTCTATACTAAATCAGTCCTTTTCAGCAGACTACAGGTCAAAGAAATTAAAGGATTGTTTCAGTAATTTTATAGGGACACTTTGAAAACAATTGCTTAGGCACCAAGGAGCATGGATTTCCTGGAAACCTGTCAACAAGGACATGTTTCACATGCTTGGCATTCAAATAAAGGATGCTATTCTCTGCTGAATAACATAGACTGGATGTAATGAAAAATAAATATTTCAAATTGCTTTCTAAACAACTCCATAGCACAGAGATAAACTTGTACCCTCAATGGGCTTTCTCCCTTTGTCAAAATGGCTTCCAGTGGTCTCACATCCCATTATAGCTTGTGTAAAACCGCTAGGGTAGCTGAAAACAGGAAGCAACTTCTAACCTGCCCTTTTAATTTTGCTTTTAACTTCCACCTACACACATATCTCACTAACTCATCTAACCATCCTTAGTGTTTCCACTTCTTTGTAAACATGTCTTAGCAAGGAAAACTACTGAAACAAAATCAATACCTTTTGAGACTAAAATAGCATTTGCAGAGCAGCAGTTAATGTGGGTTGAGAAACACACATAGAAGCTCCTCTGTTCTGACTTGGAAATTATGTCTTCACCAACAGGTCCCTAAAATTGTTCAGTGCACTGCTGTCAACCCCTCTCTGATTAACAACTTCAAGATTAGAAATGATACAAAAAATTTAAGTGAAAAGACATACCAAAGGGCCCTTAGGCTCACTGCTCCTTTGAGCTAAGAATGCTGCTGTGACATTGCCACCTATAAACAGAAAGAAATAAAATTGAGTTGCTATATCCCTGACTTTCTGGGTCCTTCATTTTACTGAAATTGGTGTCTTATCTCCCTTCCAGCCTAGCAAAAAACATGACAAGAAAGCTACTCCAGCAAACACAGGAATCAATACTTTTGATTCCAATGTTTAATTTGCAAAACTTACTTAAAATATATACATGCACATAGGCATGCTTGTGTACATGTCTGCTTTTGAGATATACTTTTTGAAAACCCAGCTTTTCTCAGAAATGACATCCTGGCACAAAGAAGTCTGAGATGTGTCAGAATTGCTACTTGATCATTGGAAAGTCTAAGTCTGGAGTTATGTTACCAAGGCTACGGGGAAGAACAGAAGCCAGGCAGTCTTTAAAGAGGTGTTTCACTTTTGATCGCTCCTAGGGGCTCAAGCCACAGTGGCTGGAAACAATCACTCAGCTGAGTAGCTCACCATTGCATAAAGGATACACATGAAAGAGTTCACAGTTTCATCCAACTTGCAAGAAAATAGGTCCCTGCTAAGCACATGTGTTTGGCCGTAGAGAGAATAATGTGCACAAGAGGCCACACATTAAAAAAAATGAAAACATCTGTCTTGGAGTTTGTTTCTTGTGCCTTAAGCCTGTTTTGTCAAGTCCATGCAGTATATGAATACTTAAATCCTTAACTCTACTGTCAAAAGGGTACTCTCTGATCACATTACTGATGCTTAGCCTTTCTTCAGGCCTGTATCACAGCAAATTGTATCAGTGTGCACACTTCTGATGATGATCTTCAAGAGTATTTTTTTTTCTAATAACTTCTGGCTTAAAAAGAAATGTATATGGATGGCTGGATTCTAGGACAGACAGATGACATTAAAAAACCCCAACACCAAAAAAGAAAATTAAAAAAATACATGGAATCAATGCCAACTATTATTGCTAATTTTTAGGAGATATGCACTATGAGCAATGTAAATTGGTTATTTATGATTTCAAGAATCAAGGAAGTGACTATGACTTTCTAACTGGGTGCTCATGGGTGATTCTTGTATGTTTAAGCATACATCAAATATACATAAATGCCTATTACCCCATTTAAACAAAACAGGCAGGTTTGGCAAGCAGTTGAGTCAGTTTGTCCGGCCACAAACACACACAACTCAGAATTTCTGGAATCAAACAGCAGTCTCCAACCTGGAGCAAAGTCCACCGTCGCATAAAGACCCTGGAGAGCCCCACACTTCAAGTGAAACTGGCTTGCACCATCAGTTGTGAAGAGCACCACCTCATCCCCAAGATGCAGGCGAAAGAGCTTCAGAAGGAAACGCAGATAGTTGTAGTCGCAAGCAAAGTAGCTTCCATACTCATTTTCTACCTGCAGAGTAAAAGCAAGTCAGTAAAGCCATAGCAAATTCAGTCTGCATCTGATAACAAAACCAGAGTCCAACTCCCTTCCTCCTTTGATAGCAATGTTGAAAATGTCATTTTAACTCTAGATCAGAGGAGTCAGAGAAGACAAGACTCATTCCTCTCACCTGTATCTTACAGTGGAGCAATCATTGTGCAGAGCTAAGCCCTTTTCCTGCAAAATTCCCCCCCCCTCCCCAGAATATCTACTTAGCTACAGTGATCATAATACAGTCTCTATTAAAATTTGAGATCTATAACCCACCTCCCAAGCAGAACAATAAAACCACAGAACAGGTTGTGAAACAATCAAAACTGCAACAAAACTGGAGATTCAGAACAGAGACATCTACAAAGGGCTCACATGAACCACAAAGCCCTGCAATGGACTCGAAAGGGCTTAAGGGAGGACAACTCTGCTACTACTGAGAAGTACACATCTTGCCCCTTTTCCAAGGAGATGAATTTTTCAGCTCCAGAACCAATAGGTTCCAGTCCTGAAGGTTATTTCTGAAAATCCTGTGATAAGCATCTTATTTCTGCCAAAGAATAATTTTGCCCAGTGCTTCTGCTCAACAGACAAAACACACTGTTCCACAAAATTATCTTGGGCATATTACAAGAAGGGTCTCTTATCCCATACTGTGCTAGTCGGGGAGTTTAAAAAAATTGAAATACAGCTTTGTTATGATCAAATACTACAAATATAGAACAACCATTCCTGCACATCTAGAAGTTTAGGACAGGAGCTACTCACCATGAACATAAAATATTGTGTCTTGAAACATTTGCATCTTAAGTTAGGCTTGCTCCATACTGCTTTTGCTTCTATCTAAGGGTATTCTTATTCCCCTTTTTCCTGTCAGATTGTTTCAGGCAATTTTAATGTATTTTGGCTTTATGTGAAAATTGCCATGAACCTCAGATCTAAAAAGCTACACAAGTTTCTTCCACTGTTTTATACGGCTGTGGGAAACAACTTTGACAGAGCAGATGAGTGTTCTTTGAGTTCAAGAAACAGTGGATTCAGTTCTTTAGGATAAGGTATTTCATCAGAATCTTTCAGCTGCCTGAAACTTAAGAAACACCTGTGACACCACTACCCAAGACCCATGGAGTGTGTGCAAGAGCAGTATAAGCATTCATGCTGCTTGGTTCATCTGATTTTCAGAAAGTTACCTGCACCATGATGATTGGACCTCCATTTTGATAGAGATAAGGCCTCATCTTTGGCAAAAGGACACTCATCCATCTCTCTACTGCTTCCAGGTAATCTGTGATACACAAAGTATAAACGTTTCTCAACTTTTCTGCTTTTTTCTATTTTTGTTTTAAATTACCTATGGGTCACTTTTACATAATGTTCTAATTATGTAAATTATGAACAGCATTTAATGAACAGATTGCTCTTATACTTGAACAAATGTGCTCTTACACTTGTTCATAAATGCTTCCAGTACAGTTTACTAAAAAATAAAACATTTAAATAGTGATGAACTTGGGAGATTATCAAAGGGACTTCATTATGTCTCACAGGTTGTCCTAATACATTTCAACAGGAAGACAAATTCAAATGCTGATCTATGTACTATTTTTTAAAATAGATAATTTAACCCACAGTCAGCAGAACTGAAGTTGGATATGATATCTACATATTCATCCCCTACATTCACTCCAATAAACACATTAATCTCCTGTCTCATCTCATTCTTCCATGTCTGGTCTATTAACAGGAGCACATGAGAATGCTGTAACTTCTGGATTGCACACTGACCAGCCAAGAAGGATCCCCACTATGAGTGGCTGTGGCAAAACCAAAAACCTCAAAGCTGAAGCTACCTGTCTTTTCCTCAACGGTGACAGTGATTCCCCTCTTGGCACCAACTTGACAATACCTCAGAAACTTTCTCCCCTACTTTGTTCTATATACTTTTTGAATGCACATTTCTAACTAAAAGTATTGAAGATTTTAATCCCAAGAAAACTTGAGCTGAAATATGAATTATCTAGTAATGGTCTCAAACAGCAAGTTGCCTTGCTGCTACAGTGTATTTTGATAGCCTTTTTCGATGCCTCTACCTGAATCAGAAGACCTGAGAACAATAGATTTCTTTTCCAACAGCCATGCAGGAAGACCTCCCTGGGAAAAGAAAGGGAAGCACTTCAGTGACATTTTTAGGAAACCTAAGAAGAATTTAGCGTTTTATCAAGACATATACTGAGACATGAAAACTGATTTTCTACAAGAAAGTAGTAATTCCTAATTAAAAAAAAATACAGAGTAAGTTTTTATTGTAAGAAGTCGCTTAGGATGCATGGATTTTAATACACTAAACCAAGACTCTTGTCCAAGGACACACCAAGTAAGTTTGTCTACTTTAAGAAATACTTGCACTAGATTTACCCTAGAAATGAGCTGTTACAAAAGGTTGTATACCATGTCCCATTCTGCACAGATGTAAGGTCCAGCTCTCAGGATAACAAGCAATCCAGTGTCATTGGCAAGCTGCAGGAAAGACTCTAGATCTTTGCCACCAGAAAAGTCATACGTGCCCATGTGGGGTTCGTGGTAGTTCCATGGGACATACCTATGAAGAGAGAAAATCACCTTCCATTAGGAAACTGAGACTAAACCAGAATTCTGAATAGCAACTATTTGCACTACATACCCCAGAGATCAGTAATGTTGCTGATCCTTCAGATCAGTAAAAGACAAGAGTAGCTCTACAGCCTTTCTTTTGTGAGGTATTTCATATGGCAGAAGGCATTGAAATAAATACTGAAATTAGGGTTATGTCTGCAGGAGTCCCTATCAAGGTAGGAACAGGCTCCGGTAGTGCCATTTTGAAACCATGATGTCTGTTCCTAAATTTCAGTAAACAGTTACAGCTGCATAGTGGTGGGAGGTTGATGAGGAGATGAACGTGGTAAACCACTCATGAAGGAGGAGGCCAAGAATGAGCTTGCCCAGAACAGCACATGACCCTTCATGCATGGGTCACCCAGCTTGCACAGGGAACACCAGCCAGGCTGACAGGTCTATGCTGCTGCCACTGCAAGGAACTTGAAAAACACCTAAGCCTCAAAATGATATTGCATCTAGGTCCTGAAAGTTTTCATGGACCAGGAACAATGCAAGTTCTGGAAAACCATCACTGGAAGAATGGTCAAGTTAAGAGATGTTAAGGTGCCCAAGAGCTTGGACAAAGTAAAGCTTAATTTCAACTAAGTAATAAAGGTGCCAAACGTGCAGATCACCATTTGAAAGAACACCTCTCACCTACATCCAGGACTTAGGAGACCACAACCTCAGCCCAGAACATCTCACAGAAATAACAAAAAAATACACTTGGTTCCGAGACAATAAAGAAACAGTAATCTACCAACTACCAAGAGTAGTGCTGTAGCTGAAGGTCCCTGCTTGACAATCATTAATGTTTTGTTTGCCTTAGTACTAAGTGGCAGTCTAGCTCAGACAGACTAAAATTAGGGATGAGTACAACCTGAGCAAGGATTCAAGGAAATAGGAAAATTCATTCTTCATACATTTACTGTTTTACACATGGGTTTGTAATCCTTTTAGGAAAACTGCTGCCATTGTTCCAGAGAAAACTAATTTGAGAAAAATTTCTGAAATTCGCAAAACTGTGTCCAGTCAAGAAAAGATCCTCTCAGATGACACTTTTCTTACTGCCTGGGTTTGTCAGTATGTTCCACATTTAATTTTGTAAAAACTACACAAGAGGGAAAGAAAAACCCTAAAACAATGCTTTCTATAAGGAAGAAAAACAGGAAGCTTCACATGAGAACACTACTGAAATGGCCATACACGGACAAATATGCACATGAACATCAAATACAAAAATTATAATCTTTCAACCTTTTTTAATATTATAGTATCTCGAATGCCAATATTTTAAGCCTCTGTTTGAAAAGATAAAGCTCAGAATTTGTGTGCCAAGATGGAGTCAAAGCAACACACTCAGGCATCAAAGTGCAAATTTTTTCCTCTACGTGGTATATTTTATTTCTGAGTCAAGCTGCTCTAATTGTTTCTGAAGCATGATTAACTCACTTGTAAAACAAACTACACATGCATTTAATGAATATATGAACCATGTGAAAATATACTCATTGAAGAGTTTTACGAACTTGTTTAAATACGCTTAATACTGTCTGAGGTGAGGACAAAAGGGTTTCTCCAGCTCCCTTATGCTCAAGATGGAAGAAGACAGAAAAATTCTTCCAGAAACAGTTTTCATTTATGTCACATGCTTGACCACAACACTGGAAAAAAAGCAGATTCTAGTCGAGAAAAAGGGAAGAAGACTAAGAAAAAAAACTTATTTGAAACTATTTTTTTACATAATGAATCATGATAAAAATTTATTTTTAACACTGGTCTAAAAATTGTTACTAAGACACTTTAATGCCCCAATATATTTTCTACAGCTAGTGATGGTCTCAAAATAATTTTGCTTTGAAATTGTTATCTTTAATGAATATAATTGTTCCATATCATTGTAGAAATTTATAGTCAGTTGTTAATCCTGTACTGCTTTAGCTACAGAACAATGAATTTATAAAGGAAACTCACATCCTTTTTCAAACTTGAAACATGGTATTTCTTCTGTATTTGAGTTTACTTTCCATTTACACACAATTTCTAAGCTTCATGCTATAACCTTCCTTTCTTTAGAAGTCACAGCTTTCCTCTCCTATTTCAGAGATCATCAACAGGCAAAAAATCACACTTCAACTTCCTTAATGTACACCATAACTCTCTTGGTAATATCCGGGTGGGGTTTTTTGTAATAGTGTAAAATTAAATAAATTGTATTACTTTCATAAATGAGCATGCTAGTTAAATTACTCATATATGAGTCTTAAGAAGCAGTAATTTGTATTTAAATTTAAAATATTAGATATTCTAAACAGCAGCTCTTTCTTAGGAGTTTTTACAGGTTTACAGCTTTCCGCTCATTAGTCAACAAATAGAGTAAAGTAAAGAAAATGCTCAACATTCTTTAACTTTCTATGAGCCTATAAAGGTAACTGTGGATTCTTCCAGGAAGCGTCTCCACTGATCAGTAAATCCTGTATATCTTCAGCCCCATCTAGTGGCTAATTGTTTATCTGCTCCGTGCAAAAGAAGCCCCAAACTTCCATGATTTCCAGACGGTTTTGTCAGCCAGCACCCATTTCCAGCTGGCAGACACAGTCCAGGAACTGCAAACAAGGACAATTACCTGTGTGACCAGATATCTCTGTGTGCTGCCTGCTGAGGTGGGGAGTGAGCTCCTCAGCATCCTCCTCCACCACCTTCTGGGACATCACACTGACCACAACATTAAATTTCAATCTGCTCTTTAGAAGGGGTAGGCCTTGATCTCTTAAGCTTTAATGCAAGATTAAGCTTTCTGTCGCCTGTTTTCTCATGTTCTGTTATTGCTTAAGATGCTACCAGGTGCAGACAGTTATATTCACGTACTGACTTCACCTATTCCAGAGTCTGGGATGAGCTGCTGACTTGGTCATGAGCTGAATGATGCATCAAGGCATAGTGAGCCTTTTGGAAAGGAAGCTTCAGAGAATAGGAAGAGGAACATGTCTGGCTGGCTTTGACCACAAGGTATTTACAAGGACAATCCCATAATAAAAGGATCCTGTTTCCCTTGAAGTGGTAAACCTCACTGGGAACGCCTTGATAAGAACAAGGAAGGCTCCCATATTTCAAATTATAGCAGGACCGTTCCCTGCCTTATAGGAAAAATTCCAAACAGCAAAATCACAGTCTTCAGAGGTGGCCTCAAGACTGGGAGTCCAACTACCACATTCTGCCAGAAAGTCTGGCAGTGCTGCTGCCCATTCATTCCAGAACGACTTCACACAATTTGTATCTCAGTCCCTTGCTAGCAGTATTACTGATACAGGAAAGAGTGCGCAGAAGAGAAAACAAAAACCCAATCACGTAGATCAATTTCCATTTTTTTTACCAAAATCACACAAAATCACAGAAGATTTCTTTGGGGTAATATGAATATTTATAGCTTTTTCTCAAATTATCAAGAGCAGTTAGACTTGATTATTGGCAAACTTCAAAGAAAAAAGAAAAGGGGGTTTTTGGTTGGTGAGGTGCTTTTTTAGCATTAGGACAGAAAGAGAGAGAGATTAGTGTCAAATGAAAGGACACATTGATTTGATTCTTGTAGAAAATGCAAGGCACAGGAGTATTTTCTGCTTCTAAGGTACACTTTAAGATTTATCTTTCACCATAGTAGAAAAAATCCAAAGGTGAGCAATAATGGGAGAGAAAGTTAAAGTATCTCAGTCAGCTCTTAGAAAAACAAAACAGGCTGTAATAAAGCTGTTATGATGTGATCCAGCAACAACACCTAAAGCCACAGGTGCCATAACTACTGGCCAGCTGCACAGCACTTCTTGTGCCAAAACAGACACAGCTCAGCTCTCCCAAGACCAACAGAGATCAGTTGGCACCAGCAAAACAACACAAATCTTCGCTCCTTCCTGCACAGCGGAAAGATGCTAACGCAAAACAGTAAAGCAGACCACGAGATATCAACAAGGGGAAAAAAACAGAAAAGAAAGAAAGAAAAAACACACCTTGTTACTGGGAGATTACAAATGAAGAGGAGTAAGCAATAGGAAAAAACCCAAACCAGCCCCGCAGCAATTTTGCCATTGAACAATGGTGATGGGGGAAAAAAAATTCCAATCTCAAAAGGCCAGTGATGCAGCAGAGACATGAAAAGGCAATTTGGAAAAAAAAAAAAAGGAAGGGACTGTTTGAAAAAGCTGGAAATTAACAGAGGGCACTGAAAACCCATGGGTGTTGGGAGGAGGAGGAAAATCAATCAGACACATAAGAGAAGTATGAGACACTATGGATCATGGGAAACACAAAGCCACTGTCTGGACCCAGGCTGGCCTTCAAGCCAGACACCAAAAGGTATAATTTTCAGGTCCACTTTAAATTACTTTTATTTCAGCAAGAAGTGATTACTTGGGCAAATCAGGCAACCCTATCCTGAGCAAGTGTGTTACTTAATCCCATTGCTCTTATTAATGTGAGCAAAGGCAGAACTCAATTCTTTAATAGAAAACAACAAAAACAACCACAAAAAACACTCACCAGAGAGTGACTGCATCATCCCAACACAGGGAAGAGTCTTAAGAAGCAAAAAAAAAAATAGAGAACCCTAAATCTGGAAGAATTCAACTTTTTTTCTTTCCCTGCTGTCTGTTCTTCACATACTAACTCTGACTAATCTCATCCCCAAGGACACAAGTGTACAAGGTAACCTTGCAACTTGCAGGTCTAACAACAACAGAGATTTCAAGAGTGAGAAAGAAGAGGTTGTACAACACTCTCACTGAGCAAAATGCCCTAGCCTACAGGCTCTGCACTGCCAGAACATGCACTGTCAATAGCACAAAAGCAGGCCATTTCAAAGAGAAGCTCTAAGCCTTTCAATGATTTAAGAAAGGAAAACAAACCTGTTTGGGAATCACAACCATTGCCTGAAAAGACTGTGCCTTACACTTTTCCACCACTTCCCTTGTCAAGGAAGCTATGGCAAAAATACGAGTAAGATGAGGTTTTTTTCATCTGTGCCTCATCTGTTGAATTAAGTACACAAGCAGGTAGAAATGACAAGAAAAATGGACTAAGGGTTTTGTACACACACACAAAACTGAAAGCTGTTTAAACTTTTTTTTTTTAAAGTACATCTAGTTCCCCATTCATTCATCTAAATTTAAATGCTCCTGGTGAAATAGCTTTAAATATTACTGCAGTCTTTACCAATATTTTCAAGGCTTCTGGGTGATACAACCCAGGTGGTATTAACAGGTTATTGTCTCCTCTCACCTAGTCTGCCTTTTAACCAGAGTACAATGTCCCTGGCAGAGGCAGCGCATGTACAGCTGTTCCATAGTTGCCAAAGTTCACAGTCCAACAATTTATTTTGGGTCACATTTGCACCCTGGGCTGTGAAGCAAGAGGTGTTGCCTATCATCAGGGGAACAGGCTGCTAGCTACAACCTGCCCCACTGTCCCCATTTATGTGGTTAGAGGTCATCCTGTACCACCCTTCAACTTCTCCAGAGCTTTCTCACCTATTACAGACAAAATAATAAACTAAGTAACAATGGCAGCATTCCTCTTAATGACTTCTCCTACAGCTTCCAGGACCACAAATCACTTGGAAAGTCAACAGCTACTCACGTTTGAATGGCATCAAGCCCTGCCATCTTCATCTTCAACAGGCGGTCTTTCCAGTAATACGGGGGCACCCGCGAGTAGTGAATGCTACCAGAGATGTAACGGAAAGGTTTCCCATCCTTGACAAAACAGTTGGAATCATAATCAATCCCAAAACTCCTCTCAGGTACATTCTATACACAAAAACAAAAAAAAAAGAGATGCAATGTAATTTTTTCTGCCTTGAAAGACACACAGAACGGGCTATACAATGCCTGTGGGTTGTCTACAATAGAAGACACAATGGTCCTAAAATAAGAGATGGTGAATGACTTTCCTCCAGCTATCTATAGCCCACCTGAGTCTTAGCACAACACATCAGCAAAAGGGAGCCAGTGCAATGTGTCACAGGATAAAAGAACAAGCAACCTAGCAGATACAGTTCAAAGAAAAAACACTAGCTCCTGAAACATGGAAGACAAAATTATTAAGCCGATACGCCTATCCCTAGACCGTCATTAAACAGAGCAACTGAAATAACACTCTACAATCATTTGAATACTACAAACTCCAAGGAGGAAGACGACAGCATGTTGCATCCGCAACAAAGGCATTATTTCACAGAAAACCTAAAAAACATTGTGGAAAATGTCCTAGATACACATAGTAATTTAAAGCATTCTGCCAACAGTGAACAAGTGAAATTGTGTGGCAGATACGTAACAACAGATACGAGAGGATCCAGCAAGGAGCTGGCAGGGAAACAGGAAAAGCAAGGGACTGTCAAGTGCTGCACAGCAGAGGCTTTTTATGCTCTGTTTCCACAAACATGGACCCATTCTTAAAACTACTTAACAAAGATAGATAAATCTTGACTCAACAAAGGTATGGGCATGTCAGGCCACTCCAAAATTGGGACCTCACTGGACTCAGAAGCACAAACCAACTGCTCTGGAACAAATGTAACTCAAAGGCTGGGATTCTCCATAGGAAATTATGATGCTGTAGTCACTCCAGGCTGTTAGTCCTCAAGCAAACTATTGCTGCAGAGGATGCACAGATAGCTACAGCTGCTTATTTTCTGTTCAATTTAAATGTATGAGACTTTTTCCTGATCTTTCATTTATAATATATCTTTCATCTTGATGGCTGGGCACACTGCACTAGGATGGAAAGTATTCACCTTTACAAACACCAAGCAGATGTTTCACATTCTTCAAACGTTTTTTACTCTAGGGCACTGTGACAATTCACAGCACTAATGCAGAGCTGAGTGCTTCAAAATGATCATGACTGAGTGGAACTCAGAACCCAAGTGCAACAACACAGAAAAGAAACCCAAAAAAAGCATCATTATGGATAGAAGCACCTTACACATTAAAAGGCCATTATCCCTGGAAATAAGGAGAGGCAAAATAAATGGCTATGGTGTCCCTCCGTAAGAGGATTTTAGCCCCCTCATTTAGACTAAGCACATCAAGAGACCTATGGAAAAGACACTTGTTCCACTCATGGCAGAGAACTGTTAAGATGATGAGTGCTGAAAAAACTGTTTACACGCCCTCAGGGACAGACACGTCTGACATAGAGCCAAAGCTATCTTAAAACAATTAAAAGAAGGTATTAATTATGAAAGTGGTCATCATTGAACCAGTTACCATTTAGAAGTCAGGTTTTTAAAGCTGTGACCATAGCAGTAAAGCACCATCCCAACATATACACTTCCTGACACAGTGTAGTTACATGGGTGAGGAGAGGGAGGAAGCTACCAGAGTACTTCCAATCCACCTCACTCATCCTTCATTGTACACAGACTTCCCATCATGTTCAATTCCTCAGCATTACTTTATCGTCAGTGGATGACCCACTACTCACAGACCAGGGCTTGCAACAAAAACAGGAGAGTTGTCCTCGTGAATTTATGTCTGGCTCTGCCAATACTGTGTACTCACCATTGTGAATATGCAGGGAATTTGTTCCTACTTTGTCTCCCTAGAAGACAGGGTAGTGCTCACTTGGTAAGCAACACACACTAACAGCACTGTTTGGGGTGCCAGTTTGTTCATACCAAATCATATCAGGTGAAAATTCAGACCCTTACAGGCAATGGTATAATGTTGCACCTTACATCCTCAGAGCACACTCACATGGGAAAAGAGAAAACTAAAGAATTTGTCCTTGCTTAAATCAAGTGTTTATTTTTGCAACCTTAATGCTATTTCAACATTTTATAATGTGCACATCTCTCAACATAGGATTTTTTTACCATTTTCAACACACAGAACTGTTTATCAGTGGCAAGAACCTCTCATTCCCCAAATTTACAAAATAGGATTTTTTCTTACTTAGAAAGCAAATAAATGTGGGTACAAATCCTCCACCTCTGAAGATTTTTAGCCTCTCTTACACAGACCAATCACAAAACACCTCCTTCTCTACCTCACAGCTTAAGTATCAAAATTGAGAATCACAAATCACTCCTTTTCTTCTGTTCCTTCCAAAAAATTCTCTTAGGAACCTTCCTCTGCCCTCACAGTGGTCCTTTTCTCTGCATCACATCCTCATCCCCCCAGTCTCCACCTTTTTATCCTAGCAGGCTTCAGGCAAATGTAATAGTGGCCTTACCCTTCCCACTTTCCACCATGCCTCGCTTGGCAGTGGGGGTGTAAGAGTTTCCAAAACGAGTCAGGTTTTTTGTTTGTAGCTTTTTGTTGGTAAATAGAATGAGTGTGTTAAAACTATTCAGCACAAACTGCTACAATGCATACTGGTACAAAATAAAAGGTCATTAGAGGTCTCATGGTTGATAAAAGAATAAAGTTTTATTAAATCCCAACATTTAAAGCATTAGTTATACCACAATTTTACATATTTTCCCATCCGTTCTATAGTAATTATACAATAAATATAATTTTCACAAACTGACAATACTATTATATTCTGCTATTAATTCTGACAGTAATTAACTCCTCCTCACCCTCCAATGAACTGGCCTTTTATAGGACGAAATATATATTCATTTAGTTAAGTTCTCCAATTAAATACATTACACACACACATTAAAGTTGCCAAAAAATTTTTTTTAAATTACAAAATAAGCAGCACAGTAATTTTTCTTCATCTGAAATACTGAACACAGGTCAGCATTGTGCACATTCAAATCAAACTGGAAAAAGTATAGAAAGAACCTTGGAGGACAGTTAGAGATTGCCGATTAGAGAGATTATAGAAATGGTTCATTACTTTTATCAAACAGAAGGAAAAGGTTCATTCCTTCTATCAAACAGAATGTTGATCTAGGATACTTTCCATTCATACTTCAAAAGCAAAATAAGAAAAGGCTTTGAAGTGCTTTGGCACAGAAAGAAAACATTTTGAGTAAGAAGTAATCACCAAGCAGACAACCTTTCAGAGGGAGAGACACAAAAAAAATGGGCAAGAACTAAATTACATCGGGAGAACTCAATAAATTTATGAAATGACAATATGACCATTCATAAGAGGACGCGTATCTGCTTCTGAAAGGATACATAATTATCTTCCAAGAGAGGCACATACGAAGTAATGAAGAAATTCTGGGATGGAAGGATCCCTTCAGCTAGGTTTCTGCACACACTTCATCAGAATGAAGACAGAAATAAAATGGGTAGGAAAAAAAAGAAAAAGTAAATAATACTAGCAACTCACTGAGAAACTGACACCATCTAAAATCAGTCCCACAAATGCCTCCTGTTGAGGAAACTGGCTTAACAATTAGTCTTCTTAACATGGTAAGAATATTCAGTGCAACAAGTGAAAAATAATCCTCCTGGACTACTGGCCAGGTGAGAATACTCTGTACCACTAAACCCAGAACACACAGCTTTTAACTGAAGGCATATTGACAAGTAAACAGAGGGTTACAGGCTATCAAAATTCTCTCCTCATAAGACCATTTGACACTATGCCACCAACTGCAAAAAATCTCAGAAGGATCCCACATGGACAGTGGGCAGTGTTGAAGACACATGGAAACTTTTGGATACTTAAACAGATATTATCACACAATCATAAAAAAAAAGTTTACAAAACTGTAAGTGATGGGAAACAGAAATTATCTAATCTGGCAAGTAGGGAACCTGTCTGGAAAGGTATTTAGTTTTCAGACTGAAAGAGGACTGACTTCTCCAACAATTCCACTAACCTTCATGACACATTTACAGTATTTCTCATTATTCCTGAGTAAAAATGTAAGATGTTTGCACAGAGGAACAGGATACAAAACCAGCACAGGAATTAGAAACTCTGCCTGGGAGATGTCTGGAGTGGATGAAGTCAAACTTCAAAATTTAACTTACAAAACTGCTCAACTGTACAAAGACTATGGTACTTTTCAAACACGCCCCCATCTATCTCCTTCACTATGAGAACAGAAGCTGAAGAACAAAACAAAGCATTTATGGTTGTCTGGTTCGGGATCACACAGGAAGGCAGGAAAAGACTGAACACCTCAGCTCTGGTCTTCCACCCTCAGTCTCCTGTACAAGAACTGCTCTCTTTTGCCCCATGCTACATGGGTCTGCCTGAGAGAAACCCAAGTACTGGTGGGCAGAAAGGCAGAGCAAGGGAAACCCTGTGGCTACAGCTGCAGATTGCAGAGGTAGGATTCCCAGGCTCCAATTGTCTGTGATGTTTCATGCAGCAACACGGAGGTGGGAGAGGAGGAGAGAGATGTACAGAGGTAAAGTGTTTCATCAGCCTGGACAAAATTCACACATTATTTTACATCCTGGCTTTCTTATGTGAACACAAAGATATAGAAACAAGAAGTTTGTATCAGTATTTTCTAATACCTCAAATTTCCCATAATTATGTTAATTTATATTAAGACCTTCTATGAAAGATGGGAAGAAATCCTCCATCCCTCATTATCCTGTAGCAGTTACTCTGCTATGTGCCCATCAGCTAACCAGGACACTGATATGCAAATGCTCTTAGGGAAAGTCACCTGCTGCAGAGTTTAGTCCCATTAAAAGATGACATAATTTACCTAATTAAAGCCTTTAACAAATTTCAAGCATTAACCTATTTGCATTGTTTTCAAATAGCATCTACTTACTCTTGCAAGAGATGGAAGAGAAATTAGGCAGAGAGAAAAAAATACAGAATGAAGACAAAAGACACTGAGTATTTCAGCTTTGGAATTAGTGCTTTACATAAGGAGGTACTGCATGCTCAGACAGCAACAGAAATTAATTTTTAATTTTTTTTCATTTGCTTTTATTAGAGCTATTTTCAGTAAGTAATTACTGGATGCCCAGCTATTCTGGGGAAAATGCCTGAGAAAGACAGCTACTTTCACCCTTTGGTGTCAGTCTCACCAACTTCTTAACTGGACAAAACTGAATTTCAGAACTGATGCCTGGCAACTTAACAGTACTAGTAAGAAGCACAGACTGGAAGCCCTGGTACATGCTGCAGACAGCTAGCAGGATAAACATATCCAGCCTCAATTAAAAAAAACAAACCCTTAACTATTCCTTTCCCATAACAAATCTAGCATAAGCCTCCTAGAGTTCACATACTCAGTGGGCACTCTTGCAGGCCTTTCTGCAAAATATGCACAAGTGACTTCACAGCACAAGCTCAGAACTTCACCTGCCTGAGATTTGGTAAGGCAGCTGCCTGATGGATACCGAACACTGGAACGTGAAGTAGCTGGAGGACAAAGATAATAATAAACATGCACAGGACACACATTATCTCCATGACATCAGTGTTATCTTTAAATGCAGAACTTCAACAATAACGAACTCAAAGACCTAATTTCTTCAGTAATTTAGCATGTCCCAAATTTGTTTCATAGGCCCAAGATACAGTTAGTGTTTTCTGCTCAAAGTTAACAAAACCTGCTGAAGTTCAGCCCAACACATCTTCTCTGGCTTCCCTGAAAAATGATTTGCTTTCATAGTAGAAGAGCTAATACACTGGCCAAAAAAAAAAAAAAAAAAAAAAAAGTTTAGAAGTCTGTCAAATGGAAAACTCCTCAAGAAGAACGCAGAATTATCTCTGTTATTTCAGCTCTGCTGCCCAGCCTCATGGGTATTCCATAGTACATCGTCCCTGGGCTGACGTAGACAAAGGTGTTCTGCCCAACTTTGTACAAGCCAACAAAGAACGGATTCAAAAGATAAGCTCCAGCATTTAGAGGGAAAATCTGCCCCCCATGAGTATGGCCAGAGAGAATTAAATTTATGTCTGGCCTCTCCTGAAGGGCCCACTTTGCAGCAATTGGCTGATGAGCTAAGAGCACTATTGCATGCTCACTGCTACAACCTCTGAGAGCTTTTTTCAAATCCATGCCATGTCCCAAGTAGCGCAACACATCTGCTTCAATATCATCCACGCCAGCCAGGCAGAACCAGTCCGAAGTGCTCTTTGGTGAAACAATCTTCACATTCTCATTATGCAATGGCTGAATGTTAAATGATTTTAACAGCTCAAACCAGTTGCTAACATCTGAGGTGTAGTACTCATGGTTTCCTGTGACAAAGTAAGTCCCCAAAGGGGAATCAAGTTCTCCAAGAGGCTCAACAGCAGGTCGTATGATCTTTGCCTCAGCATCAGTCAGGTCCCCAACAATAACGGTGATATCTGGTTTTAAAGCCTTAACCATTTTCACTATCATGGCAAGCTTGGTTTTCCCAACTGTAGGCCCCAGATGGATATCTGAAAGCAACACCACTTTCAGGTTATTCATTGTTGAGGGCAGCTTGTGAACTGGAATCTCCACTGAATTCACAGTAGGAGGCTGGGACGCATTTAACAGCCCAACAACAGTCAGCACAACAGTCAGCAAGACTGCCAGAACTGGTTTCAGTGCTGTTCTGTTCTTGTTGCCAGTGCCTGCCTTAGCACCTCTGCCAGCCAAGAACTTGTAAGCCTGCTCTACAGAGCCTAGAGTGAAGAGGAAAAAGATGAGAATAATATAGGCCCCCAAGCAAGTGTAGGCAGCTAAAGAAAAGAAATAGGGCTCTTCTGCAACCAGAAATAGCAATGTAAAGAAGCTTGAATGAGCCAAAGCTAGAAACATGAAGACAGCTATTTTCCACAGCATGAAACAGAAGGAGCTGGCAGCTGAAGACCTGGTGAACGTGGTGACTGTGCTTCTCCAAACATGAAGAGATCCCATCAACATGAGTGTATTAACGAACAGTGCCATTTGCAGCCTTAGAAGCCAGCGCCGCGTCCTGAAATCGAGTTTTTCTGCCAGGTAACTCCGCGATAGCATCATGGAGAAGAAAACCACTCCTGCAGCCACTGCAGCCTTTGCTTCAATGGGCAGTTGCTTGAAGGAGATCATCTTTGCTTCCTGACTGTTCCCTTCTGTTCTGCAGCAGTCTCCAGTAGTCAATAATGAGGTTATGAAGGGATGCCTTGGGTCAACGAAGCCTGCAACCAGGAACCAGTATGAGCCGCTTTAAAATATTACATACATTCCCTTTTTCCCAGACTGCAATAAAGGACTGTTACTCTACATACTACGCAAGATGCTGAATGACAGTGTCATTGCAGAATCACTGTCATAAAGACACAAAGGAGATGTCCTGAAGTGGAGTAAATCAGACAACAGAAGAGACTGGATTCTGGAAGGCCCCTTCCAAGCTCCCTGTCTGCCTCCCTTAATCATTTCTCCCCCACACCCCCTCTTCTTTTAAATCTTTTTTCTCATTAGGACTTCCTAATAGTAGATGGCAATACACCACAACAGGGATGCAATGAGTCCTGGGAACAACCATTATAACATTTGTCAATCCCATACATGTTCTGGGACTAAATTGCTTCTGATATTAACTTAAGGCATGATCACTCTTCTTCTTGCCAAGCAGTTGGCTCCATCTGAAAAGGAGGCATCACCCTACATCATTCTTACCAAATGCAAGAGGTTCTACTAACACATGCTACAGCAGCAGTGAAATCCCCACTGGAACAGATGCAACTGTGGTCCCAGAAACTGCAGATGATCAGCAGATATCCTTGCCTGTAGTTGTGAATCAGACTTCTCCAAAGCCCTGAAAATCAGTAGGATCAGTGAAATTCATATTGTGTTTTTACTCACCTCCAGCTCACTTCCACTACATGCACAGTTTTCCAAGATTCAACACCTGTTCTAGCATATCCTGGTCTAACAGGATGAAACTAAGTTGAACAGGGATTAAAACACCACACCCTGCTCCTTTAGAGGGGAGCACAGAATCTAATGCATGTCTGCTCACAGACTGAAAATAAACAAGCAAGCATCGGTTATGTTCAAATGGTACCAGAATTCCCCGGTTTGCTCTGTATTTTGCGCAGTCACAGTGTTTCTACTAATGCTCAGGTCACATATTTCTGTTTAAAAGAAACCTATTGTTTTATTTTAATCATAGATGAAAATAAGTTTTGATAGTCTTTTATAACGTACAATAGAGGCCACGTCTGACATAACAGTCCCGTAATAGCATACTTATTTTCAAAACATTTCCTGTCTCTCAATCCACGCTTAGATAGAGAAAGCAATCATTACAGCCAAAAATATCTCAGAACTAGGGCACAAAAGCAGCCTTGTAGGGCTCAGCAGTGAGCCCAGATGCCTGCAAACTCCAATTTGCCAGGTTACTTATCTGCTGCATATACCATCCCAAGCTAATTTAAAAGAACATTAGCACATCTGTGACGACAGGACCCTGCTCTACTTTGAGGACTAGACCAAGTTTTAAAAAGACCCCTTCCCTCACTGCTTGTGTCAGGGAACTGTGGGCTGATAAGGGAACTCGTGCCTGCCAGCCTCAGTTCCTCAAGCCCTCTCAGCTGTTACTAGTCTTAAGAAATAGTGCTATTTTACACATACGCCTCTACAGAAAACACACAGAGCTAGGAAGATAAGGGCACAAGAAACACCCTACTGATTCAAGTCCATAGGTCCTCCAGGCACCATGCAATATTCTGTCTGGACTACAGCAGTAAGAAATGCTGTTTTTAAAGAAATGACAGGACCCTGGCCACTGTCTGTGATCTGCTCCCTCATACTACCCCCTCAGCTGACAAAGCTGCTACACTAGGGATGTTAGAGGGCAAGTCCTTGCACAGTTATTTCTGGATGCTGTTTATGAACCTGATGTATTTAAATTTGGCAAATCCATTTTTTGTAGCTGTTAAGTACTGTCTGCTTCTCCAACCTTCCCTCCATGGCAGCAAATTCTCAAAACTATGTATTTTTACAGTATTTTATTTGTTTGAAACTAACCTATTAAATCCCCCCAACATGCTAATACTACCAAATTTGAAGAGTATTTGTCCTCCATTCCTCTTGCCTGCCACCTTCAAAATTTTGGAAGGCTCAGCCATAACCTCACCCCTCAGAGACCACACTAACTGTGACCCAATCTTCCTCTCCGTAAAGGTCTCACATGATGTTGTTCTACTTTTCATGCATCTCTAACCACCTATGCCCCATTCAACTGCAACATCTATCAAGGCAATAGTGACACTGCCTCAAACTCGAGGCATAAACCACGAGAACCGTGGAGCCTGAGGATTTGTCCTTAGGCTGTGGTATTGCGTCCCCCGGGACAAGGCGGCTGTAACAGAATCTACGCAGAACAGGAAAAACCCCTTTCCCTCCTCTCATACACCACAGACGAGCAAGTTTTCCCACGGGATCTACCAACAGCGTCGGTACCGGTTCCCCCACCGCCCCGCGTTGCTCAGCGAGGCCTTCACGATTCCTGGGCGCGCAGGGAGTCCCGGCGCTGGCAGCACCGTGCGGCCGGGCGGCCACGCCGGCCATCACCCCCGGACGGCGGCACCGCCAGCCCTTCCTCAGCACCAGCGGGCCGGGAGCGGGCCGGCCTTCTCGGGAGAAGGGAACGGACCTCTCCCTGCCCCGGCTCCGGGATCTCCCCCTCGGCGCTGCCACAAGCCCGGCACCCGCGACCCGTGCGACGCCCACGAGCCCCAAATCGCTCACGGTTTAAAAAAGGACCGAGGCAAAGCGCCTTCCTCCAGCGGCGGGAGGAGGCCCCTACCAGCCCTCCCTCGGCCACGCCGGCCCCCCGCGCCCCTCAGAGCCGCCCCCCGCTGCCCCCGCGTGTCCTTGGCGGAGGGGGAGGCGAGGCGGGCACTCACCGCCGCCCGGAGGAGCGCGGCCAGGGCGGCCAGCGGGAGCAGGAGCCGCAGCATGGCGGGCGGCAGCCAGGAAACGGCGGCGTCAGCTGACGGCTCCGCCGGCAAACGGCCGGCGCAGGACGGGCATCCCTCCTCTTCCTCCTCCTCCCTCCCCACCGGCACCCACGGCAGTGGCGCTCCACCCCTCAGAGCCCGGCCTCCTCCTGCCCTCACGCCCCGGGACAGCCCCTGGGCAGCCCGTCATGTGCGCCTGAGGCACGGCGGCTGGGTGCGCTACTTCCCGTGTTAAAGCACTGCCGTGCAGTTTCAGGAGCTCACAGCAGACTTTTGGATACAACCTCCGATACTGACTGCATCCAAGGATTCCTCTCACACAAAAGTTTCCAAGATGGAAAGGTCTTGCTGACCTTTACCTCCCCTGGGCAGCCCATCGTCCTGAGCAGAAGCACTGGGCCTAAGTGCTCTCCTTCCCATGCTAAAGCACTGTCATCCTCTTTTGGTTGCCCAGCAGTGAAATTAAGATACAACCTCCAATGCTGAGTACATCTCAAAGATTCCTCCCATGCAAAAGGTGCCAGAGCAGAAGGCTGGTTCTGGCCTTTACCTCCAGTGGTCAGACCATCATCTGCAGCCCCACACGCACTCCAGCCGGTCCAAGGCCAAGGACTTGGCCCTGCTCCCCAGAGGAATGACAGAACAGCCACCTGTGCCACCTTGGCTGGGCAGAAAGGCCTCACACACCTCTGCCCATGCCAAGGAGGTGGAAGAAGAGTCTCCCAGTCTACAGGCCAGCACCAGAGGTGCGGATGCCTGGGGGACTGAAAGAAGGTAGGGAGATGGCCCTACACTCACTTCCATCCATGCAGCTAATTTCCACTTCATGGGTGAAGGTGCTTTGGAAAGAGAATGACAAAATGCAGGGCCAGAGACGGGAAAGAGTAAAAAAAAAAAAAACAAAACCCAAACCAGAAAGAGGCATTTTCCCTAGGGACCTCATTAGCTGGTTCCCAGAGCAGCCTGAATTTTGCTCTCTTCGTATTCAGAGCTGAAATTTCGCTGGCACTTTTCCTCCTGTCAGCAGAGATTTTAAACTTGATTGCTTCATAGTTGCTGTGGCCAAGAAAGTCACAAATCATCCCTCAACCCATAAGCGCCTCTCTGTTAACAAGCAACAAATTAAGGAGGGCAGCTTTCCCAGTCAGTTCTCTTAGTACCAGGAAGTACAGGTGTTTTAGGAATCTTGTGGACCTGTTTTATCAGCTGTGTTGATTTACAGGTACTTCTTAGTTGCTTAAAGACTAATTTGTTGGTGTTGTCATCCTGGCTGGGTGGCCTATAGTAGACTCCCACAATCAAATCCGCTTTATTTGTTTGTCCTTTAATCCTTACCTGGAGGCTCACTTATGCCAGTGACGGTGCATCTCTGGGGCTGAGCCAAGGCTTCTAAGCTCCTCTTGCTTGTTCCTCATGCTGTGTGTAGAAACACTTCAAATGCAGTTCTTTGTACTCAGTGCCTTGTGTAGCCAACTAAGGATCTCACTGGTGCACAGTCTCTCAAACTTTAGTGTGCCGTTCCTTTGCTCATCCCTGGTGAGCCTCGTTTTATCCCTTTCCCCTACACACTTCTGCAGACAAACACTCAGGAGTTAAAAGTCACAGTATGAACCAGCCTACAGTGTGAGTAACAAAGCCAGCGATTCTCCTAAAATAGTAGTTGGACCTGAGATCTGTAAAGTTTTTGTATCCCTTGAGAACAGATGCAGCCAAAAGAACGTGTACTCTAAAATGAGTACTCCAAACCAGGCAACCAGGCACAGGCAGCTCCCAATTTAATTAAGAATACACAGCACAGGAATATAAATACCTGACAGGAATGAGAATGTTTAACACCAGCCTTTGGGGTCTGGTTTGTCCTCATCTGCCAAGTGCTCTGTAAAAGGAGCTGCTGGTAACACGGCTCTATATAGGAATTGCTAAAACATTCCTTGCCAGCAANATATATATATATATGTATTTTCTGTGGTAGAAACTGGGTAACTGTGTGTCTTCAGTACCTAGATTTTAAACCTGCCCTATTTTTGTGGAGGAAAGGTGTTGCTACACTTAGGGTAATGTAAATAATATTTTTTTTTCCTTCAAGCTCTGTGTTTGCAACCCATCCTCACAGCCAAAACTGTTATTTCAGCTGTTGTTAGGAGCTTACCTGAGCAGGCTTGGACTGACACATTTTTGTGATGGATGTTCTAATTGACAGGGCCATCCAGAGAGTTTTCAAGCTGTTTTTTACTTTTAACTCTCCACCTTTCTGAATAGAAGGAAATATTTAAGGACTGTGTACCCATGCTGGAAATGGGAATAAGAAGACCCTTTTGTTTGCTGGATATGGAAATCCCCAGGAACCTCTCTGTGTAATCTACATAAGCAAGTAACCTGGCTGGAGTTGCAATCAGAGGCACTGATCTCACTGACTGCAAATGTCCTCCGGTGAATTGCAGCCACAGCTTCTCCTAAACAGACCATCTGAGGAGTTACTGAAACTCTAAAATAGCCTGCAGTATATGAAGCAGCATAATGTCCTCCTTTTACCCAAGGGAAGGAAAACAGGTATGTTAAAAGACAGATTTACTGCAAATACAGTGCAGTTTCCACTGTGAAAAAAAGAAAACTTTTTGGTCAGGCTCAGCAGAGGATATAACCACAAGTTTTGTTTTGTTTCTGCAAAATCTTTCCAGCACCTGATCGGTATGTCAAGCTAAGTACTTCCCTGTCTATAGTACCTGCAATAAATGAGGGCTTTAAAAATCATCCCCAAATTGTGCTTAATATTAAGCACCCTGACGTTAAAGAGAAGACATAGAAGAAATGCTGGTGGTTTTAATTTTCTCACTTTAAATGAAACAAAAAATACAGTGTTTCACTTGAGAGTTCTCTTGATGAACATGAAAGCAATCTGTAAGGAAAACAGAGATGCTTAGTTTTGCATCAATATGAGCTGAGGGGAAGTCACAAGTTATCTCACAATGCATGCTGGTATTGCAAGAACTGACTGCGTTGTCTCTGGCTTTGCTTGAAAGGAATTAACTGTGGATGGCATTTAGTGAGGATACAAATCAGGAACCAGTTTGGCAGAAATTTGGCAAGAGGACTAACGTTCACACTGTTCTGCTTCTGTTCCCACTCTGGGGGGCAAAAAAGCTGCTGATGTCAGCAACACTCACTTAACAAATGGCATGTGGCAGGAAAGTAATGAACAGGTTGAGCAGCTGCCCATGTTCTGGTCTGGAGGTTTATCTGCCCCGGGGGCTTTTACTACAGTGGGACTGGCTGTATAAAGTGGTGGGTTAAAGTATACATTTTAATTTGCTTCCAGGGAGAATTAAACTAAGCCTGATTAAAGTCACTTAAATCCTGAACATGAGGATCAGATTCACGAAGGAGAGACCAAAGGATGTGAAGATCCTTGCATCAGAGGCTTTGCCCATGGGCATAGCTTTACCCTACTGCAGTTAATGTAGCTCTCCCAGTGCTGAATCAGCTTGCATTATACCAAGGGCCAAACTAGCTTGAATTAAGGATAATTACCATGGATCCACTGTCAGGCAGCCATTTGCGAGCTCAGAGTAACTCATCCCTAATCCCAGACACTGCACCTGTGCTTTCACACCTGAGCTTTCCTTAGCAGGTGCCCTGGGCTTTGGCTGAGATCTGCTCCCCCACTTCTCTTTTCCTAGAGGATGGCCCAGGAGGTGAAAGAAGCCAGGTGCTGTACAGTGGTATCATCATACAGACCTCTGCCCATTTCATGAAGAGTTTCAAGATGTCAACCAATTATTAGAGATACGCAGACACCTTAGGGGAGATTTTGCAGTTGAGTGTGGAGCATCCTGGGCTCCTTCCCCTTGGAAGGAGATGCCTTGCTGCTGACATGAGCATGGTGCCAAGTGACAGCAAAGCCCAACCCAAAACCTAGCTAGAAACATTGTTTTTTCCTAACTGGAACTGAGCTTGAACTGTGATTTGGAAATTTCCTTGAAGTGTGAGTTGAATGAGCATTGGTCACAGCTGAACACCATCATTAAAGCAAAACCCTGTGGTGCTCAGACTTCCTGGAGAGAGGGGAACTTAAATCAGCATCATTTGCATGCCAGCTTACCAGAAAGAAGACATAAGATCTGCAAGTTCATACTTTTATTTACCACTTCTCACTGCCTTCCTCTTCAAAGTCTTTCCTCCATACTCTTCTGGATGGTTGTCACATAAAGATGTGCCACCAGTTGGGACTTCATGTGACTGCCTGCTGTCCTGCCCTGGGTCTCCCCACTTTCTGCAGCAGGAATAGCCTGGCCTTTCCTCTTGAAGGTGGCATGCTTTTGTTTTGCTCTATTTTGCTGTTGCTTGCAAAGCAGCTGGTGTTGCGGGGCATGACACAGACCCTGTGATCCTGGCTCCTGCCTGCTGGCAGCCTTGGCAGACAGCAGTGGGAAGCTGTGACCGTGGGTCAGTCTGGAGCGGGCAGGACTAGACCTGGCTCCTCATTCCTGTCCCAGCCTCCCCAAGAAGACACTGGTGGATGCCCAGAGGCACCCAGTTCTTGTTCAAGGATATTTTTTTTCCCCAGTGAAAGTGTTTTGCAGCTGGACACAGCCTAGGAGCAACCTCTGATTTGCCCTGTGCTAGATGATGCACATGAGCAGAAAAATGATTTTATGAGACATTGTCCCTTTGGTATGGAAAGAACTTACCAGGAAAAAAAAAACCCAAAACAAAATAAAAATAAAAGAAAGAGAAGATTGCCACTTGTGTTTGAGCCACCTAAAAGATGAAAACCACAGAGTGAACAGTCTGTGACAGGTCTAATCAGGCTGAAACCCCAGGAGCACACACTCACCTCAGCCTACAAAGAGCTCAAAGGTTAACTGTAGGTGTAAAGAGCAAACATCACATGCAGAGTGTGACTCCTGGGTGCCACATCCAGGCTGGCCCTGCTCCAGCAGCCATCCCAGTGAGTCCCCCCACTCCTCCACTATTCATGTCTCTTTTTCCCACGAGCAGCCTCCATGGAAAGGAAACTGAATTACAAATCACCTTTTTTTGCCTCCCACCAAATGGGCCCAGTTACAATGATCTTTTTGTTTGCAATTTAAGGTAGGTCTGACAGCTAGAAGAAAATAACACAAAAAAGCTCCCTGGGGATGCACAGCTCTGCACCCTTCAGCAGATGCTGCAATGACATGTTAGAAGTGAGTTCTGGGGAGAAATCAGGGGCTCACTGACTGCCTGCTACCAGGCACAACAACAGGTGCTTTTAGTCAGCCCCCAAAGAGGAGCCAGAGGGAAGCCAGAGCGTGGACATGGGCCACTTCCCCATGGAAGAGGTTTGGCTCCATCCAGCTTCTGCTGCAAGGCGACCTCTTGGTTATGTGAGATACTTTTGAAGGGGTCTGAAGGAAAGGTCTGTGCTAGTTGAAGTTCCCCGGTAGCACTGACCCATCTTGTGTTGTCACCAGGCTCCATCCCCAGCCATTATTCTGGAGAAGCTGGTGCAGAACATGTTGAATACTTAGGTGCATGTGTCTTGCATTGAGCCCACCAGGCTCAGCTACCTTTTGTGATGGTGGACTGATCGGAAAAGCAATCTGCAGCAGAAAAAACCAATATTTTCTTCTTTACTGGGGCTTAATGATCAGCTTTGCAGGCCAACAGCAATGAGCACTGTGCCTAAACTCACAGATAAGAAAGAGAAGTTGCAGGTAGAGATTAATTACTTGCTGCAGCAGATGCAAATATTTAAGACTTCAAAGTACTGCTAAAGCCAGGTGCTTTTCCTTCATAGTTGCTAGATAATTTAAGAGACACATTTCAATTTTTCTCATGAATCTTTTGCAAGATACAGAGTTTTTAGATTACTTTTTACATGTGCACACTGGGGAGTCTACAGCTTGTTAAAAATGAGATTGCAGTGACTGTAGTACATCAAAGGACTTAATCAGCACAGTGCCATAGAGAAGCTGAAGACCTAATGTAGGCTAAATGTAAATTTGTAAAATGGAAATAGCTAAATATTTCAAATCAGCGACATCAATTTCTGTGTGGTTTGTTCGTCTTCCGGCCAGAGTTGTTTCAAAGAGTTGAGGTTTTTATTAAAGGCAGAAGAAGAAGTACAAGGAAGAGTCACAGTCCTGCTTCAGAGTTGTTTCAAATCAATTGCTCTCCCCCATCTTTCCTCTCCAGGCTGCAGAGGTTCTTTCAGGACTGAGGAGCGATCTGGCTGAAGATGGCAGCTGCAAGTGTAGTGAGTATACAGCTATGTCACTGTTCATCTCCTTTTCCTTCCCCCCCTCTTTGCCTCCATCAGTTTTCTGCCTCTTTTGAGCCACTGGTACCATCCCAACATAGCAGTAACTCAACGACTTCTTCTCCACCTCTTTCCAAGTCGGGCATTTTGCCTTTTGTTATGTATTTGAAGCCAAACAAACCATGTTTTGAATTATCTGACAGAGATAATGCTTTCACCACCTGCCATTTTAATAACTGACGTTGGCGGGATGTCGTGAACTGCTCTTTTGTAGAGTTTCTTACTCAATGGGTCATTTTTATAAATCTCTGCTGTGCTGCACACTTCAAGCAATCTGAAACGCTCTGTTTCACTGGCAGCCTTTGAACTTTCTCATTTAAATGGGATACGCTAGGCATCTTCAACTGCATCTGGTAGAGAGGGGTAAATGTGTTCTTTACTGAGCCTCACAACACAAATTCACTGGATGTCCTATTGCAGGTCACACATCCTGGCAAGAGTAGCCTGGATTACTACAGGAATGACAGCATGGTGCTGTCCCTGTGTGAAAACCCAGTGAACAGCACAGACTTCATGTGCGACAAGTGGCAGGTCAGGCAGTTTGCTCAAGCCTTCCTGCCAGTGTTCTTCTGGCTCATCTTTGCTGTGGGCACAGTGGGGAACACCTTGGTCGTGCTTGTCTATTGCAAATACCACTTCAGGAGGAGCATGATGGATCGGTACCTGCTGCACCTGGCCATCGCCGACCTCCTGCTCCTTTTCACCCTCCCCTTCTGGGCCAAGGCTGCTTCCGATGGATGGATCTTCAAGGACTTCATGTGCAAAGTTGTCAACAGCATGTATAAGATCAACTTCTATGGCTGCAGCTTGCTTCTAACCTGCATCAGCTTTGACAGGTACATCACTATTGTCCAGGCAATGAAAGCTAAAACTTGTAAGCGAAGGTGGCTCCTGCGCAGCAAGCTCATGTGCCTGGCTGTCTGGCTGACATCCATGAGCCTGTGCATCCCAGAAATCATTTACAGCCAGAGCATGCAGGTGGGTGATGTAACAGTTTGCAAAATTATATACCCACCAGATGTCAGCGTGATCTTCAGAGTTACAGTCTTGGCCTTGAAAGTCATCATAGGATTCTTCTTCCCTCTCCTTGTCATGGTTATTTGTTATGCCCTTATCATCAACACCCTCCTACAAGCAAAAAGATCCCAAAAGCAGAAGTCACTGAAGATCATCACCATGATCATCACTGCTTTCCTCCTCTCTCAGTTCCCGTACAATACTGTTTTGCTGGTCAAAGCCATCGACACCTACACCGGGGTGGTGCACAGTTGTCAGGTTGCCAACCATCTGGACATCGGGCTGCAGGTCACCCAGAGCATTGCCTTCCTCCACAGTTGCCTCAACCCCTTCCTCTACGTCTTCGCTGGTGAGCGGTTCAGGACGGCGCTGGGCAGGATGATACAAAGCTGTGGCTGCTGCTGGAGCAGGGGCCAGGAGCACTCCTCTGCCTGTGACAGCCAGGAGCAGAGCTCAAACTTGTCCTTTGCCATGCTGGGGAGGCGGCGGGTGAGGAACTCTCTCATCCTCAGCGCTCACTGGACCTCCTCTGGTATGTCCCCTCCTTGCAAAGTCATGCTGTAAGTTAGTCCTCATATCTCCTCTCCAGAGAAGCTCCAAGCTCTTTGGAAACCACCTGTATACCCCAAAGATTATCCCAGAGAAGCAGGAAGGGTTGGGGGCCCATCCTTGACGTGTGGGACCCAACCAAGGGTTGCTGGTTGAGAGGACAGGAAACCTTTGGCAGATGGGAGCAAAATGGAACCATACTTGCTATAAACAGAACTGGTAGAGGTCAAAAGCTGTCTTTGTGACAGCTGTAAACAGCTGGCCCATCTGCAGCTCAGACCACAACCTGAAATAACAAGTCTCGCAGGGAGGTGATAAACCCAGCTATGGCAGCAACAGAGGCAGATGAAGCGTTCTGTCCATAGGGAGCCGCAGGAGGGGGTTCAGCCTTTGTTTGCTGTCATACCAGGTTCCCCTATGAGGGTGGCCTGACTCAGGAGCCCTGCCAGATTCCTACACAGATCCCCTCCCCTGTAAAGGAGAACAGCATTTGACTCCGACACTGGTTTGTTGCAGTGAGCAAATGCTACTCTCTGTGCCTGGGCAAATGCAACTCTCTTTGGCTGCATAGCTGTTTTCTCTTGCAAAGAAAAGCCAATAGTTCATGTACATAAAGTGGTCATTGCAGAATGTGATCTGTCTTTCTCCTGTATTTTAGCTGTGGGATGTCAGGTGTGATGGCTCCTGTTTTGATACTGGAAACAAATCACCCCTCACAATAAAAATGTAAGGGCTTCAGAGACATTGAGTTGTCTGTCCCAGGGATATTTGCTGTATGGTGCAAAGCTGTCATAAACCAGAACACAAAAACCAAATCCATGGTTCAACTGACCGCCAGTTATGCACCAGTATCTTTGGAAAATGTATTTAACCTAGGGCCTGCAAGACAGGGAGGAGTTAAGTGTCAAACCTAATGAAATTTGGAATGAGACATCAGTTTGTGGAGGCTGCCATTCCCAAAAGTGGTGTGCTGTAATGCACCCCAAAACCTGAGCCCACATGGCATCATTTATGTGTTCCCCCTCACTCATCCCCTCACAGGGACATGGCATTGCCTGTCCTGCCTGACCGCAGCCTGCACCTCCCACTCTTCAGTTTCAGGTTGTAGTGCTCAGGAGGCTCTGTTTTAAATAATCTCATTTAACCTGGTTTGCCTTCTGGTAATTAGCTCCTCCAGGGAAAAAGGCTTTTCATTGTGCTTTTTTCTTTAAAGCATGTTCATAAACAAGAGCTTTCTGCAAAATTTGCAAAGTTTGGTGCTGCTTTTCTAGCTAGTAGGGTACCACTGGGCAGACAGGTTTCAAGTTTCAAATACATTTATTAGGATTTTTTACCTTTTCCTTAGGAAAAAAAAAGGTCAAAGATGTACATATTTTTTACTGTATGTGTAAGAAAGGTTTGGGAGGGGTTGCGGTTTGTGCTCAGCAAACAGAAGCCGAAATTCTGTTAAATAAAGGCACTGCCACGTACACCGAGGGGATGAACTGGTTGTTTCTTGCCCACACATCCTTCCCAGTTCAGATCCATACACATAACCTGCTTGCAATCACAGCATTTACCCCGCTCAAAAGAGTCCAAAGGAAAGCTTTGTTAAGAGGGTTTATTTCACGTATCTAACCCTTGTGGTGTGGAAGCTGCAGCTGAGAACCCCACAGGCACCCTGAGGCGAGGGGTGGGCTGCAGTCTGGGGAGGCAGGGCAGGTTTCTGAGGGCAGGAGAGGAGGGAGCACACTGGGGGCAGATGCTTCCCCACAGCAGCTCAGGAGGCTGGGGCTGATGGTGCTCCTACACAGAGGGTTCTCCTGACCCGAAAAAACCCCTCTAGTTAAGCAAACAAGTAAGTGTGCAAACCTTAGCTGCTGCAAGCTCCTCTCCCCTACACAGCATCTCACCAGCCCCAGGTACTTGAACTTCACGGCCATCTCAGAGAAAGTAGAGCTTCTTCAGTCCCCAAAACACAGTGGGAAATACTCATGCTCAATCAGCAGGTGAAACTGCTGAGGGTGGTGAAACAGCAATGAACTTGCAGCAGTTTGGGGTGACGGGGTTGTCCCTGGGTCATGCACATCCTGCTCTGAGTCACGCTGCTCCCATCACTTTGTCAGGGAAAGCTGGTGGCTCAGCCTCCCTGGGGGCAGTTTTCCCTCTTGAGGTTTGTTCCACCACGGCTGCCTGTGGTCCAGCAGCTGCTTTTTGCTCTGAGTTTGTGTGGCTCCCCAGGCTGCTCTCGCCACACAAACTCAGAGCAAAGCTGCTTCCCAGCACCCCTCTGGCTGCAGCCTCATCACCAACCCTTGTTGGCCAGCACACAGCAAGGACTCAGTCATGGAGGTGTTTTCTGCCATTACTCCCTCTTCCATCTCCTGGGGACCTCCATCTGCCAGCAGCACAGCTGCTTGTGGTCAAGCCCTCCTTGAGCTCCTCTGTCCCTCTGCCCTGATGTTTTACTTGGATTTATCCTACCACAATCCCTCTTGTCCCTCACTAGAGTGTCCCCATCCTTCACCTGATGCTCTCTTCTGGGATGGGAGGTTTCCTCCCAGGCAAAGGATGTTGGCTCCCCTGCCCCATGGTCCCTCACACGTCCCATGGGACTCTGCTCACGCTTTATGCACAGCTCTAGCAGGATGGTCACTGAGCAGTTGCTGGAAATCCTGGGAGAGGCCTGAGATCTTCCATAGCTTGGCTCCCCTTCCCTCTCTTTAAGGTCATTTTTTCCTAGATGTTCCCACTTTTGGGCTGTAGTCTCCTGTGCTGTTGCTCTTCTTTGAAGCAGCAGCTGGACTCGTCTCTGCCCCAAGTGCTGCGTTGTCACTGCAGTGCAGGCAGTCACGTAGCACAGCACCAGGCTGCTTGTGGTACAAGGGGAGGAAGCTGGGAGAGCCCATGAGGAACTTTGACTCTGCAGGCAAACCTGCCTACCTAGTGCCTGCTCTGCCTAAAACAGAAACATCTTTATAGAAGTACCTCTTCCAGAGAGCAGGGAAGTGACGGAAGGGTGTGAGAGTACAGGAATTATATTTGGACTTCAAAGCATCCCTGTGACACTTCAAGGACTAATGCAAAGGATACCACTGTCTTGTGGTAGCTTCACATGGTCACCACAGAAAGACGTTATCCTGTGTGTGCCAAGGCCTGTTCTTGGGGCACAGACTGAGAAACATAAGGCAGAAGTAGGGTTGGGAGAGCCTATCCCCTAGCACCAAGGGAGGAGGTATTATCCAGTATGAATAGAAATGCATTATTGGAGATGGACACAAAGACTTTCAATGGCTACAGCCTCCCCTGCAGAGCTGAGGTACAGCAAAGTATGGTCACTTACACATGTACTGGGTATACGTAAAACTCACTCTTTGCAGGTCTCTCGTACTCCAGATTAGGCTTTGCTGGAGACTCTCCTAGAGGGAAGCTTCTGAATGTGGAGCCAGGACTCCAGATGCCTCCCGAGATGCTCTGAAACTTCTATTGGTAACTGTAGCTTTGAAATGAGGGGATGGCACAATATGAGGATAACCTTGAATTTCATAAAAACCCCAAGCAGACCATACAATCATCAGATTTATCTCCCACACAAAGTTATCTCTACAAGGCAGAAAAGGGACACACATTCTCAATGATAGAGAATTTTATTTTTAAATTCCTGAGGTTAAAAAAGGGGGGAAAAAAGCATCAAGAAACATTCCAACACACAACCGTTTACATCTCTGTAACTGTACAGACACTGGTATACATGATTTTTCCCATATCTGGAGCAGGAAGTTTTATGTGAACAGGGTTTGCAATTCTTTGGCAGTTAAGACCAAAAAATGCTTCTGAACAAGTTACAACCTCAGTGATTGAGCATAATTAAAACTATAGTGCAATTTCAGTTTTAGGAAATAAGTCAGGCTTTTGTAGCTTTGCTATTTTGTAACGTGGTACACTCTTGTGCAATACATCTTTCATAAAGAAACATGGAGTAATGCTGAGTAAAGGAACACTGTCACTTTCTTGAAGAAACTACATTCTTTCCTTCACCTAAACCTCTTCATAACAAAAAATCTTACCCTTCATATCTCCTTACCCTTTCCAGCACCCAGGAAAAACATCTAATTGCTTATGCTGGCCACAATGTATAATCTCTTTGTCCTATGAATGTGCCATCTCTTTCAACTAATTTCATTATCAATTTTAAATATTTCTTTTCTCTTTATTGCATTCCTGCAGATAATAAAAAACCCAATTCAACAAATCACCTGAGCATCTATAAAAAAATAGATTTTTCAGCATTGCTGGCATAGCTCACATGAACAAGCATTTTGTGAATGGAGGAATGAAGTGCTTGAATGAAACAATCTCTTGCACAATGAAATAATCTCTTGCACAAGCCTGCACTTGTGCACAGTCCTTTATTGGGTTTCCACTTTTCCAGTAATAAACTGTCTGGGACATTCAAACAAAAGGTCTGTACTAATGTCAGGTTCTTTACTGTCTCTGCACAGTCTCTTCCAGCTGTTATGATGGGATTACTGCTCCTGGGAAGCTTCTTTGAACAGCTGTGCTCCTGTCTACCTGCACCTTACCAGCCTGGTATTTCATAATTTGAAACTTTTTCTCCTTAAGTACTGTCTTTGGTCAGAAGCAAACATTTTCTTTTGATCTTTAAACTACAGGTTCTGACCCCCACTCTTAGTCCTCTTCCAGAGAGGAAAAAAAAAAGCCGTAAAATTACTCTCAGTGGGCTGGAAAACCTCAAGAGAAGGGACCATAAAGACTCAAATGCTAAATGAACACAAACCAGTGGATTTACTCCCCTTTTCCCAAACATAGGCTTCAGCCAGTCTCAGGACTGTCTACATGAGAGACCTCCAGGGAAACATCTGGCTTACTACATGGAGATAATTATTTTAAGAGCTACATGAACAGGGGCTTAAAAATATTTGCCACGGGATGAAAAGATGTTAAGAACTGGATGTGGAGAGGAAATCAAGAGGCAAGGCTGTCAGATAATTTTGAATAACAAGACTTCAAATACTTTTGAACTGAGATGTCATATTTTGGCTGAAGATACTTGACAGTGTCCCTTTATCTTACATTTGGCATTTTAAGAAAGATATCCCAGTAAGATTAGTATTCTAAGTAAACAACAGCAAAATGCTTTTTAAAACCACACCTAAAAGCTTAAAAGAAAACTGCAGCAGACTTCAGTAACAGCTCAGTGAAATTGCATAGCATATGGTACACAGTACTCCATTTTTAAGCAATAAATAATCTCTTCTGCCTAATTAAATATAAAACATAGCTTCAAGACTGAAATATGCTGTAATTCATGAACCGATCCGTGCCATTTATTGCTTTTTATTGCCCATGTCAGTTTCTCGTCCATCTCATTTTCATGCACACAACCAGGTCAGGGCTTAACTGCATTGCAGCCCTCAGGAGCTTGCACCATCCACTGACCACTCTGCCTGGCAGAGGGTTGGGAGCACATCACCACCATGGGGAAGAAGGTGGCTGAAGGCAAGGGAAAACTATCAATGAGCCAGAGACCTAAATCCTAGGTGCTCCATGAAAAGTAGTGATTCTTTCACAATCTTTTTCAAGATCACTGTATTTATATATTGTTAACAACTGGAACAAATTATGAGCAACCTTTAGCTGTATCTGCAATTCTTTTCGTTCCTATGATCAGAAATTTCCCTCTGCCTCAGCTGCTCCTATGCAAATGTCCAACACTTGGTTTGTGATCTCCACCTTTTAAACAGCCAGTCTTTTAGTGTGGGAGATCCCATATGGGTATTGGATTGGACCAGCAATACATAAACACCAGCTGGTCTCTCCTGACCACCTTCCCCAGCTGAGCTCCCTCCTCCAATTCCCTGTCCTTGCTTTTATATTTATAAGTTTGCCCCTTTCTCTTCCCCAAACAATTTGCTTCAGCTTATGCTTGCCCTTTTTCCTTCTTTCCCCTCATGCTTTATTTTCTGTCTCCCACCATGACCCCTGTATGCCAGCTACAGCTGCCACCAAGTCTCTATAGGGCTCCTCACATGTTGTGCTGGTCTTCTACCAACTGCTGCACTAAAACCCTCCAGGTCTGAGGTTTCCTTGGGAGAACAGTAACATGAGAAATCAGACACACTTAAATTATGAGGAGGGCTGGTTGGAGAAAGAGCTTTTCTTCTTTCTCCTGCCAAATGTTTTGCCATTCAATTGGAAGACAGGTTTTTTATACAGAAAAATCCGCTTTCAGGTATTTTGACAAAAAGCTGAAATTCTATACAGAAAGCAGATGGTTTGCATAGAATTTTGTATAAGTGAGTACCCAGTCTTCCCTTAAAAGGCAGTGTTAACAGCCCCCAAATCTGAGATGGAAAGTTAGCAGTTGGATAGGGCAACTGCAAGGGTTAGGAAAGGGACAGAATACACTAACACCGCTGGATGGAGAGCTCACCAAGCCTGGATATGCATTCCATTTTGGATGGACATTTTGAGACCAGTTCAAACACTACTGCTGCCTTCCACGTGGTCTAGAGAGAGAGAGAGACCCTGCTGGTCTCCTCAGAAACTGTGCTTTATGCTGATGACTAAGGTGCTAAGGCAGGAAAAAGGAATGCTCTTCTTCCCAGTATCACCCAGTGAGCAGTGCTTTATTCCACAGGGGATGCTCTGCTTTCTGCCACTGCTGCTCACCATAAGAGCTGGGTTCCGTGGGCCAACGTACAGAGTACGGTGAGCCAAAGTGAACTGCTGCTTTGTGTTTATTATTTTGTAACTGGTATTCAGTGCCAAAGCATTTTAAAAAGCCAGTTAAGACTTGCTAAATCTTAGCCCAAAAAGTATAAAACTCCTATGGTTTGCTGCTTATAAAACTTGGAAAAGATAAAAAATTCTAGATGGATTACAATATTTGCCTGTGAAGATTGAAGTATTGCATAATTGCTGCTCTGACTGTAAGAGCAGTACAGCAGAACAAAGATGGTTATGATTACACCTCAGTGAAGAGGTCAGAAATAGGCATTTTTCTTTAAATTTCCTTTTCAAGGATATTTTTGGAAGAAAAATAGCTCAATTTTCAGCAGAGAATTTCAGTTTGCATTTAGAAACCCCCACACTTATTTTTCTCCCCACTGAAAAAGAATTGGTTATTATTGACCTGTTAAACCAAACAACATGGCTTTTCAGCAATCTGTACACAGTACAGAACCATTAGTGTTCCTGAAAAGGCTTCCATTTTTTAGTGTACACATCTCCTCTTAAGTGCATTAGAACTATTGCATAGTTTCAAAGTCTTCAAACACAGTGGTAATCAGAATGCTTACATGTACACAAATAATAGCGTATCTTAAAAATTTAATTAAAAATACACAGTATAGTAAAGGCTATGGAAAATCACTTCCATCATAGATGACAGGTCGCTCTACAGCCAAGTGATAAAACACTCTTTTTGAGATAAACCTGTCAAGGAAAGAAAGAGAGCAAAAAGATCACATTAGCTGAAGCCAACAAGAGAGGAAGCCTTAAAAGTGCATTCAGTCTTTCAGTTTATACTTGGGCAAAAAACTGACTGTTGTCAAAAAGAAGTATGCCTGTGCAAGGGCCGTCAGGTTTGTTGTTAAAAGGATGACAATCCTGACTAAACTGTCTTGGAATGAGTCACAAATGACTTGCTAACTTCTGTTAACCCTCCCAGAGGTTCAGAAAGAAGAGTGGAATTCTGCTGTGGGGGTAGGAGAAAAAGCCCAAGCAAGAACAAGAACCAAAACTCAGTCTTGAAGATCTCTTGGCAAGCGAGGAAAAATTTCTTACACTTACTTCTGAATGGCAGAATAACGGTACATCTGATCAGCTCCACAGTCTGTAAAACCAAGCTTATTTCACCTTTTACACCTGGCTAGGACCTACCTAGAGAATGTGTTGTCAAATATCAGCGTGTAGATTCCAGAGTTTCTGACTTTCACTTGTCCTCTGATAGTTTCCTTATGAGAGTTGCAGCGAGTCATTGGGATAAGAACCTGGAATTCAATACAAATCAAAATGAAGTTTGCTATTTGCCCTATAAATTGACATTTTCTTTCAGAAAACCTTGATTTCAGCCACCTTGAAACTCCCACAGTGCATATATGCCTGCAAAACTAATTAACTGATTAGCATTAAAAACTCGCCCAAACTAAAATCTCACAGTGAGACATTTGTTCTCCTTTGATTATATCTTTACAGCATTAACTTATGGCAATTCATCTCTGCTTTAGAGATAAAATCAAATCCTGAACTTTTAAATATTAATATAAGAAACTTTAGTAACTTCAGCAAGTGGTACATTAAATCCATATATCCAAGAGCAAGATTTAGCTAAATATATCTTTTAATATATGCTTTTATATTTCCTGTGTTATAAAATAAGCTTTCTCAGCAAATCTTAATTGTTTATCTGAGCTTAAGCACAAGTGTGAGTATCTGTGGTTCTGTGTGTGTCTTGCTGTTAAAACCCTAGCACAGCTGTCAGAAGAGCAGCTGACACAGATCAAGGATGACCCTATAAAACACAAAGTTTCACCAAGTAAATATATCAAGACAAAAGCAGCATTCACACTTCATTCAGCTTTCAGATTAAGAAAAAGAGATATTTTACATGGAGCTAGTACCGTGCAGTGAATTAACATGAGCTATATAAATGTCTTATTGCCCTAGTAAATCACAGCCATAGAGTTCACCCTACCATGGTGGATTAAAACAACAGCTGCACTGTCTTCAGTAAAACTTTGCAATTAGTTGAGTAAAATAGATTCACTTAACCCATAATCCTCATGAAATATGGACAGCACATATAAAACTGGGTACCCTGGGCACTGGCAAAGAGAGTTTGCACACCATCAAAGCACTTAAGTATATGCTTCATTGTAAGAAATTGTAGGTAACCCAAGCAATGTATCTGTTTCCCTGTGACTTCTGCTCAAGAGCCTGGCAAAATCAGCCTTAAAGAGTTTACAAATTAAGTGAAATTGAGAAAAAAAAAGAATTGGACTTTTATTTTTGTTTAATAATAGTGGGTGAATTTCAGATGCAACCAATAGGAGCAAGAGGGTTTTTCAACTCAACTTTTGCCAGCAACATTAAATAATTAAAGATGTAGCTTTGCCTTTAGCAGAACTGCAGCTTAACTGGAGAAACAAATCCTTAATGCAATAGCAACTGGCATTCTGGTGAAGACCTCCTAGCAATACTTGTCAATTACTGTAGGCTGGGTGAGTGTAGAACACTACAACCTCTAAGGCAGTAAGGAGACAAAGGCCTTACTTTGCACTGATCCAGCGGCGTGTCTTCGGATTCTTGGTAGACAACGCTGAAGGATATACTTTTGGGGTCTGATGAGAAGATCCAGCTAATTGTTAGGCCCATCTCTGTAACAGTGATGGGAATGATACTGTAGGTGCTGGATTTGATGAACAGCTCTCTGTTGCTTTCTCCAAAATTCATGATCTCTTCTACTGTAAGGGGTAATTTGATCCTGTGAGGGAGAAAAATATGATTACTTGAAGAGTCCAATCCACTTACTCAGACAGAACCACTAATCATTGTTTTTCATTTTCCATATATTTCCAGTAGACCCCACAGCATATTTGGGACAGGTCCACAAGATGCATGAAAATTCAGCCTTAGATGAAGGCAAAAACTACAAAAAAGCTGACTGATATTAAGAACCTTCACTGCTCTGGCAAATGTGGATTTTGTTCACTTATTTATTTCATTTCAACTAATAAAAACCAATGCTGGAATAAAGCTTTTTAGACTTACTACAGTAAGAAAGGAGTGCTGCCCTCTATTGTTCGTTTTGAACAAAAAAGAAGTTTCCTGGTTTATTCACCTTCCTAGGTGAATATAAAAATTTGCACAGGAAACAGGAGGGATCAGGAGTACAGATGGGACAGGTGGATGGAAAGTGAACAGCAGTTCTGTTCCAAAGCACTTAATGCCATCTCTGGGTCTGTTTTACCCAACCAAGCTGCAAAAAACTGACTCAAAATATTTCCAGTTAAAAAGGAAGTTCTTAGCATCTTGATGATGCTGAGTCCTACAGCATTATATGAGCTGACTTCATTCTGGTATCTATTTAAGACTGCAAACAGTGAGGCCCTGAAGCAGGAGAACACTGGTTACTTTCTTCAGGGGAAACCTGTAATTTCTAAGAGCCGTGAATCTCACCTACATTACCCTAACTAAAACTAATCTAATCTGTCACTCTTTAGGCCAAATAAATTGTTTGCAAGTCAATGAGATCAGAGTCCAGTGGTGTCTCAGGTGACCTTTGATTTTAATAAAGTAAGTATCATTCTTGGTTTTAGCCCAGCTATGGTTTTTGAAGTTATTACTTCATTTACCAGGATCTCTGAACAGCAGCAACAATGTTAAAACATGGACTAATTTATCTCCTTGCAGTCAAAAGTTTAAAACCTTCCCCATAACTAAGGCAAAATTTCAAAGCTAGGCCTAAGGGGGCAGTGAGCAAAGATGAATTTCTCTAAGTCACGTGCATTTCCATATGTTGGATTCCTTTCTTGGCTGTGCAAGTGACATGCTCTATCACTGCTGCATGTACCTATGACTTTCAGAGCAGGACACGTGCAGAGAATTGTGCACACACAGTACACACAGAGCTTGAGCTGAGGCTTAGGTGAACATTTTATGCTATGGAATGTATCAACTGGAGCAGGCAAGACACACTGGGAAACCACCAATAAATAACAGATACATGCTCCAAAAGGCCACCAATTCCCTCCCTTTGGCAAAAGTCCAACTAGAGCTGCATTCCCTGACTTGCCCTTCCAGTTTCTTTCAGAGACTGCTAGAACTGCACAGCCCTTGACCTCCTTCCTGTTGACAGCAACTCCTGCAATAAAAATAGGAAATGTTTTCTCGTGTGATGTGGACTTGCATCTTTCCTTCTCATTCCCCAGTTGCACTGAAGTTTCCTAGGACTGAAGAGAGAGGACACGGCTCATTGCTGCTGCTCTACCTGGTTGAGTTACACCCTCTCATCCTCCTCAGATGAAATTCTACTCTGGGACACAAGTGATCAGCTCTTCCAGGAGCCTGCAAGGCTTGTGCTCACATAGCTGATATATATCTGAGCTCAGCCTTTATGCTTTCACCTATAGCAATGAAACTGTTGTGCTTACATGATTTCTCCTGACTTCAACAAGCATATCTCAGCATCTTGAGCAACTTGCCACTCTTCAGATTCATCAAAGGTTGAAGAATTACATGTGCTGTTTCTAGAACAAGGAAAAGAAGGAAAATCATGATTCTCTGAAAAGTATGTGGTCGAATACCATCTGCATGCTGATGCCTTCCTAAAATAGAAATGTTTTGATAGTCCTGATGCCAAATTCTAGGATTCTTATTTTGCACATTCGAGTGACAAAACTGGGCAAAAACTGCAGCCCTGTTCTGCTCACCACTGTGCACAAATGTAAAACTGTTCCTATCCTGGTTTCATGAGCTAAGAGGAATACATATATACATCCAGAACATCTTTTCTTCTATCATAACATAAATTCCTTATTGAGATGATGATAGGTTTTAAAGATTCCCTGGCAGGTGGGAACCTGATTGAGGGCAAACACAAGCAAAACAGTCTGCACATGTCCCTTAAACAAAGCTTGAAAAAGGATAAGACATCTCCCTGGAGTTAATCTGTGAGGTGTTTTACAGACATATTATCCAGTTCCTTACTCTGACAATTGTACACAAAACATCTTCTACTGCTGTAGAATTGCTACTATGTGTCTTCTTTTCCTACAAGAAATACTGCATGATTCGAACACAAATACACCAAAGACACAGTTACAAGATGACAAAGCACAATGTTTCCTCCACACCATGATGTGTCCCAGCAAGCAGCAAAGCCGAGGGAAGAACCTGCTATTCACTCCTTCCCTCAAAAAAGGTGTATGCTCTGGGTGAACACTGGAGTAGCACCAGGTATGAATTACAGGGCTGGACACAGAGAAAAGGATGAGTCTGAGAGTCAGGAAACAAATGCTGACAGTTTCCAAGTAAGTTAGAGCTTCTCTAAGTGATTCTCATTTTGCTTCTCTGCATTCCAGCAGTTTGAGACAATTAAGCTCTCATTCCCAGAAAAAATGCCAAGGGTTCTTATTCACAGGGAACCAGCTGGTTGGTTCCTTCCAAAACCAGTGGAATCTAATAAAATGTAATACCATACGTGCTTCTGAACCATCAAGTGCAATAGTGACCCAAGAGGGCATAATTGCCACACTTGCTGTAGACCAGTTCTCAGAACCAATGCCCAGTTTAGCACTTTCTTTTAAATCCAGTGGGACATTTCTCTACAAGCAGCACTGCTGAGCAGAAGAGCAGGAGAAAATATCTCCTTCAGGTGGCCAGGAGCAGCATCTGAATATACTGATGTGTCAACACATGCAATCACGTCAGTTTAGTGCTGTGACACCACTGGTTGGAAACAGGAAGAATTTAGTTATGACTGCAAATTACACTGCACCCACTGTCTATACATTTCCTGAACTGTTATCTGCAGAATTCGTGTTTCGATATTCCTGTTCTCTTATTCTTGCAGCCTCTTGGATAACTCTTGACTTCTTCATAGTCACACCACTACTGTTGATACCCTAAGGAGGCAGCTGGGATGTGCATGGGAGACTCAAAGCTGTAATTAAGTGCCAAAACCTGAGCTGTAAGCAGACACTAGAAATGTAGGAATTAAGTACTTACTACATGTTGGTCCATAAAGGTTAGTACAATATCTATGCAAATACTTACCGATACAAATAATTTCATTGTTAGCTATCTTTATACAACTAGATAAGAAAACTGATTCTGAAAAAAACCCCAAAACAACAAACTAGAAAATTAAACTATAGCTTGTAAAGCTACACATATATTTTTCTTGCACAGTGGGAACAGCGACAGGCTTCATGCTGTGATCCACATAAGTCTCCCATCCCACCAGGTTAGCTACACAGCTTTAATTTCACAGCCTTGAATTCATGCAGAGCAAGAGAACAACTACAGGCTTTCCAGAAGTGTCAAACTCCATGATTTACTACACAATGCCATTAGAGTTCTTGATTTAATCCATTAATTTCACCTTTCATTTGGAACCCTGAAATGTAAATTAAATCCCAGGACTTATATATGTTCCATGTTCTCCTCTAACACATGATTTTCCCTATTCCTGCTGCTGCAACTCAGTACGTGGTTAGGTGGTTTAGCTTGCCACTTGGCTGTTCCAGCCAATACATTCACCACACATCTAAGACTAAAGGAATGCTAGGTCTCCTACTTTGTGTATTAAACCAAATCACAATGAAATTCCTCCTTCTCTTTATGATGTCTCACTGAATCTAACCTAGTCTAAACTAAGGTTTGGTAGCCTATAATACAAGAAACAGTCTCATGATTTAACTGCAGCATTTTTCCCCTGACAGGAGAATTTATTCTTGCATGACCCATTTGCCCTTAGTGTCAGCACTAAGGATGTTCCTGCAGCTTGCCAGGTCCCCAGATTATGAATATGTACCCTCTAGTGCATCTATTTAAACAGCCAGTATTGTTTCCCTTCTTTATCTTCTTAAAAGTGAGACGAAGTAGGGCTAAAAGCAGGAAGAACTGAAGCATGGAAAAGACACTACAGCAAGAAGAGAGCAGCTCTGATTCAGCAAAGCCTCAAGACAGATTGCTGGAAGCTGATAGAGCATTTTGAAGAATTATTACTTCATGCTTGTCCTGTTCTCATGCACTTCCTCAGGCACCTGCTGCTGGTCACTGTCTCTAAGGTGCATGGTCTGGTCCAGCGTGCTTGTTCTTATACACGGAAAGCATTTCTTACAAATGATACTAAATATACTGTGGCCAACATCATAAATGGCTTGTGGAGTTAAAAGTAAGAAGTCACTTTTAGAATTAAAACCTGAAAAAAGCTGCAATCTTCTGTTTATGATTCATAAACACCTGAGCTCTGACAGCTGTAGCTACGTGTCTGAGGTGTTGGCTTCATGTGGCTGAGCAGTGAAATCCCAGAAGCAATTTGCCTGTCAGCAGTGCAATGATTTCTGGAGAGAACTTCTGTCATCCAGGTGAGAGTCTTACCGAATTGAGTGAAAGCCAGAAACCTGAAACGGAGACTGGAGGCTGTACAGAGCCCCTAACAGCTGCTTAGCCCAGCAAACACATCTGAAAATGCAAAGAAACAATCAAAGGCATTATGCTGAAGTGCACCAATGATTCCCTGGGCCTGCTGTTATCTAGCAGGTCAGACCCACCCCAGGTACCCTAGCTTAGTTATTAGCCTTCCTCTCCAACCCAACAAAGAGCAGTAAAGAAAGAAAGAGGACAGTAAAGGATCAGAAGAAAGGATGCCACAGACAGCCCTTGACATGGGCAAGAAAAGAGGCATGGTTTGGGATGGAGCAAGGGAGATATAGAGCTCACTGAGTTTTTAACAGGGTGCAAGACAATGTCTTGCATGAAGGTGTATGGGTGGGAAAAGGATGGAAGTGTTAAGGGCAAACCCTGACATATGTTGGGATGGGAAAGCATCACACAGACAACTGATGAAAAAAAAAACCCAGATGGACATGAAAATCCACCACTATGTGCTATGGGTGGATCTGCATATAGGTACATAGGAAATCCCAGCTATTAAAAAAAAAAAAGTCTGATTTAGCTAGGCTACATCCTGTATGAAACAAAGGAAAAAACCGCAACAAACAATAAAAAAAGGACTCCCTGGCCTTAAAACTGGTCACACTCTATCTGCAAGACAAGAGGCAATACAGAGAAACCAAGCTAGGGAAACAATCGTGACAAAGGAATATTTCTGTGCTCCAGGGGACAATGTGCAAAATCTTTTTGATTTTTTTTTGTATTGTGATAGGGAAGAGGTTTGGTAAAGGCTCTGAGATGAAGACAGCTTTCAAACACTTCATTTGCAAAATGTTCAGAACAAGTAATTAGGGATTACCAGGCTGCTTTCAAGTCCCCTTCCCAGCAGGAGGCAGCAAACTGATGACTGTGGAAATCAACAGTAGAAATACTGACAAGCTGCTGCCAGTATACCTCAAATACTGGAGTCTGTAGGTCACCAAGGCTACACCACAGCCACCTCTGTGGGAAACACTAGTTGAGATACCTTTGAATTTTATCTTCACACAGTTCTTTAGAGGCTATTAAGGGAAACTGAGGCAGAATTACAGGAGCGGTATAGCAGAAGCAGTTTCTGGCCTGAGTGTACACCAGTATCCACCAGGAGACCCTGGTCCTTCCAGCAGAGCTGCTGCCCAGCCCTCCCTGCCCAGCCTGTACCTCCACAGAGGCTGCTCCATCCCAGAAGTCTGCAGGTTCCCTGTAGCCAGGGTAGTTTCTGCACCCAAGGTCCTTCACAGCTTTACAATTAAATGTTCTTCAGACTGACCCATCCAGGAGTAATAGCTGCTCTCTCAGCCCACTCTTGATAGGTGATAAATTCACACAACCCATATGTTATCACACAGCTTAGCCACTGCTGTGGCTCATACCTCATACCTTATTCTGCACCTGAAAATAACTGATAAAAGCAGGTGGTTGTCACAACCTATTGTTCCCCTGTTTGACAGGAACAGTTTGTGAATATTTAGCACCTTGCTCCCAGTTTGTTTCTTAAAGGCAGAGAAATTGCTATCACATGCAATGAAGCACAAGGGAGAACTCCATTTTTAAAGAGCATAACACAGCCTTACATTTCTTGTGTCAGTAGTCTGCTTTCAGTAAATGATGCTGCAGAAATAAGTCAAATTTGGTGCTGTTTTTCTTCATACACATTTGCAGGTACCAAACTCAAGTAGTCAGAGATACAAGCTCACTGCTCTACAAGTCAGAGTCCCAGAAGCACTCCAGCTGTGGTACCACAGGCTGCTGCAGCAATCTGCCTGCATGGGCTTGTTACTCTGAATAGTGTTTCCCTCTCTTCCAGAATCAAGGGACACTCAAACTGCTGTACATTAGAACTCACTGGGTGAGGCTTTTCAGCCAATCTTAAGGATTCAAAGGTGAGTTCTGCTAATCTTATGCTGAGTAATATATTGTAGTAGGATTAATCTCACAGAAACATGGTTTTTGTAGGTCAAGAGAGAGGGCATTTAGTTTTTGGGCTAAATCTTTAAAAAGCCAATAAACCTATCTCATAAAAGACTTAATTTACCAGGTAAACAGCTTGCAAAACTCATTAGTCTTAGGGCTGCTATTTTTATGTGCTTGCACCAGCCCTGACTGCAGGGCTGTTGAGTTAAGGAAAGGCTTAAGGAGTTAAGCCTCTCCTTAACTTGGACAGCTGACACTGCAAAACCCCATCAACCCTTGAGAGGGAGTGTGAGGGAAGGGGCTGACAGAATTGGTCACTCCTCCCTCTGAGAATAATACAAATGTAGTACATTAATGAAAATCCTCCATGTTTCCAGTAAGTGACTTGAGAGGAGGAAGAAGTGCTGCTATCTGATGATGTGACTGACATCTAAAGAACAAGATGAGGCTTAACTGAACCACAAGTTCTGAAGTACTCATTGAGACTCAAACCCTGCCTTTTGGGACCAAACCAAGCCAAACAACTCTGATGCTCAGAGTCTGCAACCTGAGCCTAAATGCCAAATTTGGCAAAACAAATGCTATTACTCTTATGGGTTTCCCCAGAAACCCTCAATCCGAGCACTAAACCACTGATGTATTTGAAAACTTAATCCTTACACTGTTTTCAGAAGTCTCTGTAATTATCTTTTGAGTATGCTTTTGAGTCCCCATCAGTGTAAATCTGGTAACAGATGATGTATTCAAATCCACCAGCTGTTGTGTTTGAGTCTTGACTGTCAAGACAATCCTCTTCAGCAAATAAATAGATTTGCTTTTGTCTGTCATGGATGCTTTACTACAACTCTTATCTGTTAGCACTTAGGATTTTGTCTGTCTCCTGGATGCATTAGGATTTAATTATTTGCTGAGTAAAAAAATCTCAATATGTCTCCTTCCAGGCTGCCTTTAAAAAGAAGGCAACATGGCAACTACAGATATGCTAACTTTTATTATAACTTCTCCATCACTGATCCCTATGAAAACAGAAAAGAGAATTTTCATATTTATAGGAATCTTCCTTGCCATGTATGTATTTTGTTGTTTTCATCCTTGGCATAGTAGGAAATGCACTGGTCTTTGTCACACTAGCTTTCTACATGAAACTGAAGACACTGACAGAAACTGACAATACTTTTGCGGAATGTGGCTATAGCTGACTGGGTTTTTCTTTGGATGCTGCCACTCTGGGCATTTTCAGCTGCTCAGGAGTGGACTTTAGGCATCATGGCATGTCATATTATATGGGGGTTGTATACACTTCAGTGTTAACTCTAATGTCTATCACCTTTGACCAGTTTATTGCTGTTACTTTTGCCACCAAAGCATAGGTGTCAAACCAAACAAATGACATGGGGCAAATTAATCTCTGTCTTGATCTGGGTGATCCCACAAGCATTTGCTGCACCACACTGTTTTTTGGGAGGTGTTAATTTTGATAAGGCAATATGTCAGGAAGAATACCCAAACCATAGCACAGAACTGATTCTTGAAGTGATCCAAGTTACCCTTGCTTATTTTATTCCCACACTAGCCATGATCATCTGCTACTCACTAATTATTAGAACCTGTGTGCTAGAAGTCTCCAAAAGAACAAATCTATAAAAAATATTTTCTGTAGTTGTCCTGTTTATTCTTACCCAGATACCCTATACTTTCTTCAGGTTGATAAAGATCATAGACTGGAGCTTTAAATTGAAGAGCAGCTTTGAAAAGGCAGTTATCATAACAAAAGCTCTTGCTTATTTTTATGGCTGTCTTAACCCTCTATTTCTTCATGGGAATGAAAATCAGGAAGTACTAACACAAAATTATCAAAAAATCAAGATGTGCCAAATGGCAAGTTACAGTGGCAAACCACTGAAGAGGAAGACTCAAACTTTCACTCCTTCATATAGTGCAGATGCCACAAGCATGTATCCACTATAAAACTGCCTAGAAAATCTGCAACTATTTTACAGCTTCTTTTTTCCTGTTTGTTTTGTTTGTAAATACTGATATAGGGAGCCTGAGTGAAAGAGCAAATACAATACCATTAGTAAAAACACTATGATCAGCTTTAGACCAAGCTATTTTCATCGTGATACTTCATTGCTTCCTGCTTTTCCAGTCCAAGCTGGTAACTGAGTTAACAGTGCAGAAGTCTTCAAAAAGTATAAAAAACAATGAGATAAAACTCCACTTTTCATGACATAAAGGTAATTTGAATTTCCTGACTCCCAAACTTCTGGCCTGTTGGTTTTCTATGAATGGTGTTTGTTAATGAAAGCTTTTATGAGTTTTGTTTCAAATATATTACATATTTTAGTTCAGCCCATTCATTTAATGAGAATTCCTGGATTAAAAACATATATATCTCAATCTTCATGCTGGGTTTCATGTGTGATTGTGGTTTTTTGGGTGTTTTGGGGTTTTTTTCCATCTGGGACAAGGTCTCTACACACAATCCTTTAGCATTCATCTAAAATTTCTGTAATAAAGCAGCATTTTCATCTAATACCAAGTTCACAGTCTGAATGTCCCATACACATCTTGGTATCTTATATCTGGTAACAGAGCTCATGTTGCCAGATTACCAGGCCCCTTGTAAACACACGGGTATCATATCACACATGAGCTCCAACACTGAGCAGTGTTTCTGTAGATGTGAACTCTCACACCGCCATTCCCCACACATTCTTTGCATCATGACATCTTTTCAGTCTGTTTTTCCTGGCACCTTGGTTCCCTTGTCATGAAACTGTGGATTCCCTACTTGTTTTTCAACCTTGTTCCACCAGTTCTCCCTTTCCACCTCTGGTCTTTTCACTTCCCAGTTGGAGAAAAAAAGGTATGCAGGGGGCAGAAAAGTATGCAAAAGCTCTTGCAGAAAGTAGTAGAACAAGTGTAAAGACTGGAATAGGGAAAAGAAAGAAGGGATGTTCCAGAGGAGCAAAGGAAGGACTTTATGCAGCTGTGGGCTGCTTGCGATAAAGCCAGGGTTGAGTCTGGCCCAAAGGGTCAAAGTCATTTGCATTAAACCTTTGAAATACCAGTTTTAACTGCTTCAAACCATTCTTGCAAAAACCACACTCTCTGGATCTTCCTTTACTCCCCATTTATACTTCGGCTTTCCTATCAGAGCACTGCAGCTCAGAGGAACATGACCCTTTTTGGCAGCATTGTGCCCATGTCACCCTTTTTCCCTTTAGAAAACAGCTGCTTCAGCAATCCTTTCCTTACTACACAATCTCTTGTTTCTTCCACAGTGAAGTATCCTTAAAAACAAAGCTAGGAAGGAATGTGCTGTGATTTCATGTGTAAAGATCCTATTTCAACACACAACTGCAATGCAGGCTCTGCCAGCATAGGGTAGCAAGAGGTGCTCATGTCCCCACTCCTTCCTGGCTGGTTCTGCACTGGGCAGGGAATGCTTCGGACCATGTTCACTTCCCCCTTTTGGCTACACTGCACCCTGCCCAGCCACGTGAGTTGTAATTAGGTCAGCAAAGAGTGTTATGAGTCATCAAGAAAAAAAAAGAATCCAAACCAAAGAACAACTGTGCAGACAGGCTGAAATGTTCTTTCTACCACTACCAAGGTGTGAATAAACTTTGTTCCTGTACCAGGGTAGTGGCAAGTTTGGCAGGTTTTTTCACTCTTCCGCTGTCTATGATCTTGATTTTGCTGCTGCAACATTTATTGCAGGCATGTTATGCAACACATAAAAATGGAAAGACTGCACTGCTTTATCCTGGGGCCCTTTGTTTTGGAACACAATCTGTAAATGCGAATGCTTTAGAAATAAAAGTTTAAAAATACAACACTTCAAAAGAAAACCTTAAAGTAGTAGAACATACCACAACTGCACAATTAATCTCAGCTTCTCACACTTAAGATTTTGATCAGGTTGCTCCAAACACACAAAAGAGACCTAAAAGTATGAAGCAACTGCTGCTTAATCCTAACCTTTAGGAAGGAGCTACTTCAAGGTCAGCCAGAGTTATATTAGTACATCATCTCTCTTACCTTGCCACACACCTGTGCAGTTCATGACCAAGGTGAGTTTTAATTGATTCACAACTGACCTGTACCAATAAGGCAGTCTCTCAAAATTTGCTGTTATGAAATAATTTTGTTGTAATTGTTTGATGTCACTTCAAGGAAATAACAACAGTGGAAGGGCTAAGTGAAGAGACCAAATGAAAAACAGAGTAAAAGAACAGTAGACACCAAAAGGGGGACAAATAGCAACAGGAATGTCCTTTAAGATAACTCACTGCTTTGAGAACCAACTTGCATTTTCAGTCCAGCAAGGACCCACACCTACAATAGGTATGGTCAGTGTGAAAATCTCTGCTATCAGCCAGAGTAAGGTCATAAGAAACTATGTCAACGGAGCATGTCAATCACAGATCTTCTACTTGGACAGCAAGCCTCCCTTCTCTTCCCTCTCTTGGCTGCTCATCTCCCTCATTTTTAGAGCTCCACCAGCCAGTGTAAATCTCTGGCAAAGCCAAAATGGCCTGGATTATTTTCAGCAGATCTCAATAAAGAAGTTTAGCCTGAAAACTTACTTATTTGTATGTCTTCCTCAGACCTGCATCTAGCAACCACAATCTTGGATCCTTTGTGTGTTCCCCAGACACAATATCAAAGCAAATTCTACTCCAAATATTCAATTTCATGCAAAGAGAACATTATTGGAATGCCACTGGAGACTATGTGAAGTTTCCACATAGAAATCAGGCCACATTTAGCTGGACACTTTAGAAAGGAAAAGAATAAAGATGATAGGTCTACATGAAGTTCCAGGTGCCCAGTCCGGTACAGCCAAGAAATCTGCAGCAATGAAACAGTAGCTCAGGAAGTCACTGAACTGCAGATCCTTGAAATGTGGGAGAAAACACAGTGGAAAATTTTCAGTATCTCTCATGGGCTGCTGTCAGAGATAGGACAGAGGGTCAGCAGAACCTTTGCTCATACTCAATACAGTGGCTTTGGCACATTTACTTACAAACAACCAAAGTATCTCATGCTGCAATATCTGCTCGTGTGCTAAGTGACACTCAAGCTTTGGGTACATGTGTACTCCTCACCACAGAAACAAGTGAGAAAACTTGTGTGCTGTCACAATCAGCACTGTGCCCTGCTATTTTTCTTCAACATGCACCACAGGCACCACACCATCATCTGACTCACGTATCAATTTCTAGATCTCTCCCATAACACAAACCCACAATCAACACCAGATGCTCAAGTCATCTGCAATGCAAGAAGGCCATTCTCCTCTCCAGTGCTCAGGCTAGTGAGACCTTCCAAACATTACCGGTGTCATGGGAAAGGGCAGGTGTAGTTTGTGTTCTCTGCAAAGAATGTCTCAAGTTCAAAGTAAACCACAGTAGGACTCTCCCACCTGCCCATGAAACTGATAACAAAAAGCAACAGAGGATAAAGCACTATTTCCTGGCTCTCCTGCCTATAATCTGACAAGGGAAGATATACAACCTTTAAAAGTTTACATGGTGCAAGTAAGTTGTTCCATGGGTGCTCTTCAAGGATAGTATTCCCTTGTTAGTGGCAATCCTTCCTTCCTGCCTGAATACTTTGTCAGACAAGATGAATTTACACCAATTTCAAATTGAAACAAATGGTGACCCACACTTATTTCTCTTCTCCTGGTTGTTTTCTCCAGAGTTAACTCACCTGTAATATACCTGTTGCAGATATTAATGCAGATGAATTAAAAGAAGTAGTACACTTCACTTTTTTCTTTATAAAACAAACAAACAAAAATTCCCCACCACAAATTGTCCCTTTGCAAAACAAAGGCAATGCTGAATTCACAAGGGCACTGTGAAGCTCAGTTCCTTCATGTCTGCCCAGCACATCATAAGCAGGAATATACTGTCAGTGTTAACAGTATACAAAGCAGGCAGAATACATGTAAGGTATTTACCAAAAAACAAATATGTAGAATTTTGACAAGTTTTTTTAAAGTCTGTACTGTCTGTCTTCAACCCAAACTGCAAGTCATTGTGGTTTACACTGGAAATGGGTCTGCTGAGTGCAAAAGAGTCTTGGTCTGCTGTCTCAGCAGCAGACTATTTACTCTGTGACTGTTTTCAGTTTAGCATTTAGATTTACCATGTCTATTTTTCTGCTTGGAAGCAAAGCAAGTACATAATTTAGGTGAAATTGCTCTTTTTGTTTTTTCTTCTTAAAAGACAATATATTTTACAGAACAGAATTTTTGTAAAACATTTGAAAATATCTGAACAATAGTAAAACAATACTTTGCCTAAAAATGGACACACATTAAACTATAATACTACAATGTAATTTGCAAGCCAAGTATTTGGATATTCAGATGGCCTTAAATCCTTTTCATTGGTAATTTATGTAGAAATAGATGTAAAAAAATTACTGAAATCTGCACTCACTCTCATTTTCTTAAGAAAGAAAAGAACAAACTTGTGCCAGATGTAGCTACACAATTGTTCTTTTTCTTTTCTGTAAGCTGTCATCTCTAAGGTAGTAAGGAATTCTACAGACACAGAGAGCCTGAACACTGACTTTAATGGTGACAGCTTGCCTGATGACAGCACAGAGCTGGGACTATTCCCCTATGCTGTGGTGAAGCAGGTGGAGGGAGAGGATTAGCAGTTTAGATTTACTAGATTGAATGCTAACTGTGCAAATAGGCCAAAATTATCTGTGTTGGTCTGCTGAACATGTGGCCTGGGAGCAGAGGTGTCTTCACTTTACACAGAGGTTGACTACTCTCACTGAATGGGGGAGAAAAAAGAACATTCTAAAGCAAATCCCAAAGAGTCCCCTCTTTGAGAAGCAGTTTACTCACAGATCTGTCACGCTTTGATCCAGAGAGTCTCTTTCTATCTGACTTTCATTGTGGAGAGAGTCTGATTCCTGTACTTGGCACAGCTCCTCATCAGTGATTATATCAAATGCTGCATCATCTGGTGGTTTAGAGGCTTCACTTGCAACTGTGCCAAAAAAAACATGAGAAGAAACATAAACACTATTAGCTGGTTGTCTGGAAAACAAACAAGCAAAACCCTTAAGGGGGGAAGCCTGGGCCATTCTTCTACATTTACAGCACCATTAGGTAACTACTAGAACTAATGGAAAACCTTGGGCTGACTGACACTCCTTTAATATACATGAACATTTCTCTCAATACCAATCAAATTCAAAGACAGGATCAGTCCCACCCTGAAAACACTCCATAATCTCCTGCAGGTCCTCGGAGCAGGAGGTGACCATGTGGTTTCTTGGAGACTGTCAAAGAACCCTACTTATTTTTCCACAGCATGCAAACAATAAACTAACCAAAAGCCCTCTCAGATGGTGACACAGGCGATTCCAATGAAGCTGGTGATCCTTCCTGATTGGCACTGGATCCAGAGTCATCTGTACTGTCCACAATGACTCTAGGCTTATTAAAGCAAGCTCTGCAGCAACGCTCCTTTTTTCCACCAGGTTTTGTCACCATGTAGTTGTTGCAGCAGTAGTAGCAGAAAATGCGGCCACACATTCTGGAAATGATTCAAAACCAAAGGTGTTAGAAAAATATCACAGACAGCTGGAACATCTATGTGACAGAGTTTGGGGCTCTCTCATAATGGTCTTGTTTTCTGCAAAAGCATGAAAGCTAAACCCATTGGCAGAACTCAGACTGTGCTCCTTTCTGAAGTGAAGCAAGCCTTCTTGACAAGCACAGGACAGAAATTCACATTCACACTTTGCTACCTTAATAAACAGGGAAACCAGAAAAAAATACAAATACAAAAAACCCACATTTAAAGACATAAAACAATCAAGTGCCCACAAATATGCAATACAAATAAATAATATTTATTTCAAGTACAAAGGAAGGAAATGTACTTAATAATATTACACAGGCCAAATCTCATAGACAGGTAAAACAAAACTTGATTTGATTGTAAGAACACATCTATATGTCTCTGCTTCGTAATGATCCCTCTCCCCTTCAGACAGGAAAGAAAAAACAGTATTGGACACATACATTTACATCCATCCTTCCTGCCCTCTCCACTCTGAAGTCTCTCAGTATTAAACCTGTCAATTACTTTTTAATGAGCATGTTGAGATTTTCATGAAGAAAAGCACCCAGTAGGGATGACTGCTACTCATGAAATTTTAATGGTTTTGTTTTTCATAATAATTTAAATCATGACTGGGTGAAGACATGAGCAGCTTTTGGAGATCTTAGCAGAAATGAGTAATTTGGAAGTTGTTACCCAAAATGACTTCACCATTTACTAATCCCCATAGAATGTTGTTTACATTCACATGAAATGGAAACAGTTCCAGTGCTTCCTTCCTTCCTTACATGACAAATCAGGTCATGAGGATAAGGAACAGTAAAGAGCCAAACCAAACATATCACTAGGACGATCACTAGGACCCTGAAATGTATCCATTTAAATACATTTTAATAAATCTAGATTGGATAACTAATACTAACTGTAGGGGAAATAATTTAATATCCACTTTTTAAAAGAAGATTATTCTGCAATAGTTAATTATCTCTGAACATACCTAGTGTAAGTAAACAAATTCATAATTGCACAGCATGTTGAAAATTGTTCTGGAATACTTCCATCACAGTAGCAAAGCCATCCTGGTGAATATTGTTTAGAGCATGCACAGAGCAGTGCACAGTCCTTCAAAGAAACACACTATACAGGCTGTGTTTATCTTTGTTTCCAGAAATGAGAAGCTAACAGACAAGTCAGAGTTGCATCCAGATCTTTGCTTTAATACATGTCAAGGGATCGTTCCAATAATGTCTTATCCCCTTGTAAGCTCATGTGTTCTTTCAGCCTCCACAATGTCATGCATCAATGATTTTGATCACTGAACTGTGAACATTAAGAAATATTTCCTCCATGTAGACGACCATGCTGAGTTTTACTTTTGAACAGTGCAATGCAGTTCAACAACTGACCTGCAGTGGTGTCGGCGCACCATCCATGAGAACTCTCTCTGGCAGTCCAGACAGTGATTAACTTCTGTGTCCCCCTGCCACCTCTGCTCTGCACTAAGCTTCTGCTGGAACTCCAGAGCATCGGATTTTTGCCACAAAGCATCCTTATCTCTGCAGTGACACAGTTAAAAGAAAGAAAAACACATAGAAGTTTTCAATGCTGGTTTACTGTTAACCAACCTCAACTGGAATGCTGGTGAAAGTTTCATAGTAAAAATTCCTTTGCTCTAAACTTCTGAGGAGCTTTCAGAAATAAAGATAGATCAAAAAAACCTACTGAAACTTCTGCAAAGACAGGGAGAAAACCACATGCCATGCAGAGAACTACATGTTTTTTAAAACAGACAGCACAATAAGGAGATACTATTGAGTTATATTTTTTGACTATATTATGGAAATGCAAAATTTCAACTGCTAATGAACTTGGCCATTACTTTTATCTTCAATTCAGGAATACAAGCCCGGATGACCTAAGCAGTATCCCTGAACATCTTAAGCAAGGATTTTAATTTCTGCTTGCTGTTTATTATGATGCCAACCTGATAAGTTCTATCAAACGTTCTTCAAGGAACTGCTTTGTTCTTGTCAGGTCATCTAGTTCAGCAAATAACTTCTGGTCACTGCTATCTTTGTCTGCTGCCACCTTGCTGAGCTTCTCAGTGTAATCCAGGATCTTCTCTTTTGCTTCATCAGCTTCTTTTTGGATCCTGATCAAATACAAAGGCAATTATGAATCATTTTTAGCTCGTGTGCATTCAAGTCTTCCCTGTGAGAGGAAGGGCTCCTGCATCCCGATAAACAGGTAGTTTCAGTGAAATTTTTCTCATTGTGCATAGTTTTTAGAACTAGACAGAATCTCCCCAGTTTTCTGCATCACTGGAAATACATATAGATACATTATCTAGTGAACACAGCCAGCAACCAGCAATTTCTTGGATACCCTGCTTGCAGTAAAGCTTATGATAACTATCAACTAGGAATAATACAGATGTTATCAGCAAAAAAATATAAAAATTCATAGGCTTTAGTTAACCTATTAGACCCTGTGTGAGCCGACGCCTCATGAAGATCTATTTCTGACTGCCAGATTACCCACACCACACAGGCCCACGTTACAGACCTTGAAAACATAGCCTGAGTTAGATAATTAAAGCTGATAAGAAACCTGACAAATACATGCAGGATGTGGTCCCATTCAGATAATTCTTACTGATTCCCTGAAACTTCATGAAGAGGAGAGAAAAAACAATCTGTCCAAAAGCATAAACTTTCCATTCCTTACAAAAAAAACCCCCAATATTGTTTTAATTTTGTGCTTAACCTATAAGGTAAAAGGAGGTTATAAAAATGTCTTTCATGAATTTATATCAGCTAAATTAACAATACAGCAAAAACTAAACCGTGCACTCACGTGTGCTGGATAATTTCCTTGTTTCTCATCTGAAGTGTCAATCTGATATTCCCTGTCAGTGCCCATGCACTATTTGTTCTGCATAAAACCCCAGGGCATATGGTACTTCATAAACCATGGCAATTTTCAATATGTTTTGATTACTGTCCCCCTGCTTGGCCTACAATTAACAGCTTATGTAAAGAACCCAAACTCTCACCTTTCCAAGAGTTCTCTAAGAGATGTCACCTCCTCTTCCTTCTGCAGCCGAGCAGATTCTGATTCAGACAGCTGCTCTCTTGCTTCATCCAGCTTTCTACACAAACTCGTGTTTGCAGCCTAGTAAAATAAATTACTGTATTTCCTTATGTTTAAAAACAAGACTTTACCATGCGCAGGACAATTACCAAGACAATGTTTTAAAAGAATCAGTTACAGCCAAATGACCAATTAAGATATTATTGTATAAGCAGGCAGTAATTAGTTGTGTACTAGTGACTGATTACTTCTGTCACACTGAATAAGGGATACACTCTAAAGTAAGACAGTATTAAGCCCGTAATTCTTGTTAATCCATGTCAGTTGAGCTTTTGCCTCCTTATCAAGAAAAATCTCTCTAAAATAATGGCAAAAGAATACACCCTGAAAGCTTTTTCACCACCTAAAAGCTCCAAAAGAGAAAAATTAATCAAGAGGGAAATATTGTTTATTAAAGCCCATATGGAATATGAAAGACAATTGAAAACAACCCAACTTCTTTCACAGCTTGACTCTCTAGAGAAGTCTGCCAAACTTGGAGTCCTGAGGGAACATACCTAACTACATCTAAAGGTATGGATTTCTCCTAGCAGACAAGGCCACATCCAGTAATCTTAACTTTCTTCTTTCCAGACTCCTTACAACTCAGTATGACCCTTCTAACTCAACTGTTTGATAAATTTATTGCAAAAATTCTGGTTTTTTCTGGCTGGGTTATTTCTCAGCCACATTAATTCTCTGATTCAGTGCCCTTTGCAGCCTGCAAACAGACGGATCTACACATGTGGCTGTGTGGGCATGCAGGGCCTAAGAAAGACACATCTTAAACCTGCACCGCCATTTAAGAAGAGAACACAAGAGGTCTTACATAAAACCTGACCAGCTTTCAAGGCAGGGCAAATCCTAAGTGACATTGTTCTTTTCATAATCTCTGTTTCAGTGGATGTCAGCTGCCCAGTACTTTTTCTGCAGCACCTGTATTTATACAAAGGCATTCTCAGATTCACAGCCAGTCATCAGAAATGCTGCTTGCCTTCCCAGTTGTAATACTAATGCCTGCTGACACAAACACCTCTGGTTTTAAATCAGATCAAGCACCTACTTGTAATTCTGTAATCTCTTCCTCTGCAGCATGCTGTTGTTGCTTCTGTTCCTCAAGTTGCTCTCTTACTTTCCCACACTCCTCACTGACAGCCTGGCAGAGAGATTGAGCCAGTCGTTAATAATCCTCCAGCGGCCACCCCCTCATCTACAAAATTCCCAGCTGTGAGTTATGAGTGCTCTTACTGCCATGCATGGGATAAATGCAGCACCAGTGGCTCATGAAAGACAGCTAAAAAGACACTCAACTCTTGGAATCAAGCAAACTCCCTTTATGGTGGCACATTAATTATGTTTTACTGTTACTTTGCATAGGCTATTGCAATTCTCAACAAAAAGAAGGTCAAACTCATGCAGTGGCATAAGCCTCTGATCAACCACCAGTCTTGGACATTTTATCAGAATGGCAAAGCAAACACAAAGAAATCTTCAGGCTTTAGGTGTGCTCTTTCACGTACACAGGGCTGACTCATACTTTTTTGGAAGCAAAACTTTGATCTTCTCAGCTGCTGCCTTGAGCAGCTGAAAGCAAAAATACATGAGGGAGTTTAATGCAAAAGCATCCGGTCTCAGTTTAAGTTTCCTTTCATCAAAATCAGTTCTTAGGAGAAGCAGTGTTAAAGGTGTGACAGACAGGTCTTGCAATGTTCCTACCAAAAAAGAAACCAACCACAGCTGTAACCAGAGGGACAGCAGATGCCACCTTCAGTGCCAACATAAGAAATCACCCTCGTGAGTACTGACTTGCTTTTCTGTATCACATGGCCTTTCCATTATACATGTCCATAAAACTCTGAGGAGTTATTTTACCTCAGATAGGCCTAGGTCATGAGCATAGAGACATTTTCAGATTCCCAGGCTAAGGCTAGTTGCATGTTAGTCTCAGAGCCTGACCCACACAAACCTTAGGATTTCATGCAGTAATTGCTGCAGCAGATGGTAAAGCAGCTCCCTCAGCTACAATAATTACATTAATTTACCTTGAATTTTGTCTGATAATTTAGAATCTCTGTGCTCATTTGAAATTTTATTGCAGACAGCTCTTCTTGGCTGGTCTCTTGGAAACTCTGAGCCTGTTTCTGTACTGTCTCCAGCTGCAATTGCAGACTTGGAACAGCTGCAGCACACATTTGAGCCTCCTCTAATTTCTCTTGCAGGTGCTTGTTCTCCTCTCTGAGATTAGAGATGTCAAGCTTCAGCTTCTCCTCTTGCTCTGCTGCCTGTTCTTCCAGTTCTTTGAACCTTTCTGTGGCCTGGGCCAACTGCTCTTCTGCATCCACCTTTTCAGAGGTCAAGGCACAAATCTGAATACCAAGTTCAGCCATATCAGTGTTGGTCCTGTGGAGGAGATCTTTATTTTCTTCATTTTCCACTCTAGCATTTTCCAAGTACCGCTTAACCTTAGACAGCTCTTCCTTTAAGTTCATTAAATTACTTTCCAGCTCAGCTTTTTGATGGGCTGTTTTCTCCTGCTCTTTTTTCAGCTTTTCTTCTCTTTCTTTACATTGCATCAGTTCTTGCACATGGTTTCTGTTGAGAGACTCACTCTGCTCTTTCAGCTGCTGGACAAGCATCTTCTGCTCACTCAAGACAGTCTCAGTGACTGCCAGCTCACCTCTCATCCTCTCTCTCTCATCAGTGGCCTGCTGAAGCTTGACTCGTAGGTCGAGGACTTCTGCCTGCAGCCTGGACACTTCACCTCGGTTGACCTCCAACTGCTCTTCACTCATGGTCAGTCTGAAGGCCAGCTCTTTTGCCTCCTTCTCCAGGGACGCCGCCTGCTGTAGTTGCTGTTTTTCCACTGATGCCTTTTCTGATGTGAGAGATTCTATAAGTTTTGTCTGATGAAGGCATGTCTTTTCAACACTGAGCTTTTCTGTCTCAAGAGTCTCTGCTTTTTTCCTGTATCTTTCAGCTTCTGCTCTTAGCTGCTCACATTGGCTCTCCATGCCCTGCAGTTCTACTTCCTTCTCTGTGAGCTGTGACTGGAGACACTCTTTGCTTTCCTTTAAGGTGTCCAAGCTTTTTTCCATTTGTAAACTATGCTGTTTGGCACTCTTCAGCTGTGCTTCAAGTGAGGCATAAGACTCCTTGGAGGTCTCTTCTCTTTGCTTTAGTTCTTCATATTCTGAGTGCAGAGCCTCCAGCCTCTCCTCTAGAATTTGGCTTTGCCTCCTGGCATTCTGCAAGTCTTCATCCAGCTGTTTGTTCTCACCCCGGAGCTTCTTCTCTTTTTCATCAACTGACACCAGGGCATCATCTATTTCACTCTGAAGTTGTTTCTCAGAGGCTCTCAACCTGGCTACATCGGCTTCTAGGGAAGCTTTAGAAGCTTCCAGATTTTTCAGCTTCTCTTCCATCTTCTTCTTAGACTGCTGCAAATTCTCATTCTCTGTTTTCAGTTTCCTGCTCTCTTCATCCAATTCACTCACTGCAGAGTTTTGCTGCTCCATCTGCTCCTCCAGCTCCTTGACTTTCTGCCCGAGATGCTCCTTCTCAGACATGAGTTTCCGGTTTTGCTCCTGAAGGCTACACACAGTCTGACTCACCTTTGTTAAGCGACCCTCCTGTAGTTCAAGTTGCTCTGCTTGCGACTGGGCTTCCTGCTTCAGTGCTCCTTCCCTCCTACCATACTCCTCCTCAAGTTTCTCTTTTTCCTTCCTGGCTTCCTCAAGATTTTTTTCCAGTGAACCCACCTGAGCCAGCGACCCCATTACCTGGGTCTGGAGCTCAGCCATCTCCTTTCCTTTCAGAGTCAGGGCCTTCTGAAGTGCATCCTTTTCCTTTGCCATGGTCTCCAGGCTCCCAATCAGCTTTTCACTCTCTTCTTTGGAGTTAGCAGTGAGGCTACTGTATCTGGATTCCAGTTCCTTCTGTGCCTGTTCTTTCAGCAGCAGCTCCTCCCTTGCTGCTTTCAGCTGAGATGCATGTTCATCATTGAGTCTTTGCATATCTGTCTTTTCCTTTTCCATCTCCTGAAGCTTCTCTAACAGTGCCCCTATTTGTAGGGCAGAGTCATACTGGGCTGTGGCTTGCTGTCCCTTTTCGTCCAAGGCAGCATCAACTTTTGCAAGGAGGTTGAGGTTCTTCTGTTCTGTGGAACTCAGCTTGGCTTTGAGCTCATCAATGCAAAGATCCTTCACAGCATTCAAAGCCCTAGAAGTCTCCAGCTCCTGATTCGAAACCTGCAATTTTGAGGCACAATCCTCCTTGCTGGTCAACAGCTGCTCCACCTTTGTTGAATGTTCCTTCTGCTGCTCCACTGCATTTAGTTCCAGTGACTGTAGGCACTTCTGCAGGTCATGGACAGTGCTCTGAGTGGAGTGTGAGACCTCACACTGCTTCTGTAACTCTGTGATTATCTTTGTCAGCCGGGAGTTCTCTTCACTGTAGTTATTGCTCTTCTCCTTTTCTACCTGTACTTGTTCTTTTTGAAGGCTGACAGCTGCTTGGAGCTCCTGGTTTTCAATTTCTAGCTGGTGAATACGATCTTGAAGTTCCCTCTGCCTCAGCTCAGCCTGATCAAGTTCTAAACGCATCTCTTCATAGCCCTCAAGGTGTTCAACATTTAGTGAGTTATTTACGTCAGGGCTGGAAGGAAACTCTTGTGCCTAAATGAACAGAAGGAGAAAATCAGAAAGTTTAAGTAGTATTAAACATGCACTTAAATGGTGTGCTGAAATGAGAGCAATTCAGGTTTTTAATATACAGTGACATTGTGTGTTGCCTTCATAGCACTACAAGATATCAACTTCTAGTAAATAGGGCTTGTTTTCCCAAAAGATAAATGAAAACATACCTATCTGCTGGTATATACATACCTATCTTCTGAACGTATTTTTTTTCTTTTACAAGATTTGCATGTTAAGTTGAAGCAGCTGAGAGACAATTCCCTTTACTTTTAATTAAGTATACTTTTAGCACTTCAGCATTTTAAGACTCATGGCCATCCTAAAACCACCAAGTTCTCTGGAACTATGCCAGCCAGAGACCTACCATGACATATAAACATTTATTTGCAATTTGCTTACCTGCAAATAATTGCTCACTAAACTGCTCATGCTGGAACTGCGACTTGGGGGCTTCCATAAATATGCTGAAGATCCAAGCGAGGACAGAGTCCTCCTGTTGGTCACACAGAGAAACAATACATAAGGTAAGTCTAAGCACATATATCTGTGTCTTTCTACTTGTATATGTAAGATTTATCTAGTGGTAACTACCACATAAAAAAGGACATAACCGCACCTGCTGTCTCGGCCAACAACCACTGAAATTGATGAAAAATAAGATAGGGCTATCCAAGGCATGTATAAAAGGTGATGGGGCTGGTAGCTGTCACTTCCCACATCCTCAAGAACCAACGCAGCCTTGCTCTAAGGGATTATATTGCTGTGTAGTGGAGGCTCAACCAGATGGTGGCAGCAAAGGGCCCTAGAAAACTCCCATTGATACAAATGGATCTGAACCAGACCTGGTAGATTTTGTTATACCCCACTTTTAGGTGGGATCACCATTGCTGCAAGTGAAGCACACTGCTTGGCTGTGCAGTCTAAGCTCTTGAAACAGAAGAAGCTAAGAAGATTTCTTGTTGTGCTTCTATAGATGAGAATAGCTTGGGATTTGGGCCTAAACTGCAGTTACTGTAAGTGCCATATTACAGAGCATCATCTCTGACCACTGGTACTCAGTAAACTGAAGGAGAAACAGGCCAATTTGCGCATGGACTAATTACATGGAAAAAGTGTATACCTGCTCAAACACAAGTATTCCTACCTTCAAAAGCAGAAGCTTTTACAGATTCTTCAGTAAGCAGGTGTTTTATATCCTTGTTAATATAAAGTCACAATGTGGCTCCATCTTACCTGGCAAATGCTGGCCAAGCAGCATCTAAATCATAGCCTCTTGATGCCAAGTCAAACTGAACATCAGTGAGCTCATACAGTTGACCCACAATGTCAGAACTCATTTTGGAATTCAAAAATGGACTTCTTGCATAGTACCAGTCACTTAAAAACAAACAAACAAAAAAGAAGTAAAACTCATTCATAAGCAAAAGATAAGTAGCAATTTCTCTTACAAAAAAACCCTACGTCATTATTCACTCCACCTCAGAAAAATGATGATACAGTATTCTAAACACAAATGAAAACAACTAGACCCACCAAACAGTATCCTATCCCTTCAATGTCAATGAAATTAAACACGTTTATTTAATTCCACATAAATATATTTATAGGAGTCGCTGCACAAAATATTTTTTCCTCTAGTGCTTGGGCAAATCACTGACAATACAAAATATTTGCTATACACTGAATAATCACACAGTTAATACCTAAAGCACACATTTAATGCATCAAAAATGAAGAACAGAAAGCAGCATCTAGAGTTAAATACATTGTGACAATAGCTGGCTTTTTCTTAAAGCCCTAGCAGTGTCCCTCCAGCCAAATACAAACTATCTTTGGAGTTTCTTGGCCAAGGGCAAGTTGTTCCTCTGTTTGACCATCCAGAGATATATGCAAATGCTTTCTGGGGCTTTGTGCAACACATCCAAATTAACGCTCTCTCATGATGAATAGCCCATCAAACCCAAGATCTTCAATACTTATAAATACATCACCTTTGAAACTGACGTAGAGAAGCATCAGCACAACCCACTCCACACATATTTAGCTGTAATAACTTTCAATCTTTACAAGCCCAAGATAGGTATGAACCAGTGACCTAGGCCAAAAGGTCTATGATTCTTCATATCCTATTACCAGCTCTCTAAGCCAAACATTTGGAAGCGTTTCAATTTCTTTCAATAGCTACTAGGTGATGTTGCTTGATCACACTGAGAAAACACCCATTAGTTAAAAAGCACTTTGCTATTCACCTGGTCACTTTGGTATTCATAAAACATTGCTGCAAGGTGTCTGCTAGCCTTTGGTGAACCAGGGAGTAACGAAGAAATGCTCTTCCTTTTCCAAGAGAGGTTCGTAGCTGGAGGGGAGAAACCACAAGAAAAGAAAAGTCTAAATGTCATTTGCAATCATGTAGAGACATGGCCAGAAAAGCCTACATAGCGACACAAAAATACAACAAGCCACTGTAAAGGAAGAAGTTGTAATGGAAACCAGTAAGAACTGCCACTGAGAAACACCTTTTCCTAAGTCTGTCATTGAGTGGAGTCTTTTTCTACAGCTGGCTGTTGTCCACTTTATAATAATATAAAAGGCATCACAGGACCAATGAATCATCTAATATATTGAGTACCTGAGTCCAGACTATGCTAAGGACAATTCACAATATAAGGCAAATCTCAATGTGCCCAGCAAAGGCAGAAGTGACTGCTTAAGTTACTCAAGATGCGTATGGCCACAGCTGGAAGAGCTTTAGGACAGATTTAGTCATAGAACAAAGATGCACACATATACAAATATACATCCCCATGGACACAGTAACCCCAGACAGTGCAAAAAGCCTTTCTTAATACTTAGCCATTAAGTTGATTAAAATCTAATTCTTTCTTCAGACCAAGAGCAGCTGCATAACCAAAATTTAATGGATCTTTTTATGAAGACAGCTGTTAAATCAACATAAGGGTGATCACAAAGCTCAGCACTGAATTTTGTTATAGCTGTTCACTTGGGGAATTGATGTTTTATTTTTACATCTGAACCATTTTCTGTCCTGCAAAACAGTGAAACACTGAATAGTTGGGTTTCATTTCTTCTTTCTATTAAAGTCAGTAATCAAGTTGGGAATGGAAAAGGAGCGTGATGGAAGAATTTCTCACCAAACTGCTCATCCAACTAACAAAGCAAATACATTTATGATTTAAAATAGATGCCAAGACAAATAATAGAGAGGCTGAGGCACAAGTTAGTAGGTTACTGTAAGCTTTTCTTGGAAAGTTAGTGTGAAAGAAGGCTCAAAGGCCACACAAGCTTTCTCTCCTGCTGATTAGTATTCCACTATGGTGAAGTGAGAGCAATACCCTCAGCTTCCTTGTTTTTGCTGTTACTGGGCTTCTGCTCTGAAGTAACACAGGTTCTTCATTTAGCTCAGTAACCTACTACATACAAAAATGTTCCTTATAAATGTAACCTGAGTGAAATGTGAAGCAAAGAAAGCAACACTTTTTACTGATTTTTGGTTTGAATTCTATAGCACACAAAGTGTAAAATACCATGGTCCCTAAACACTAAGTATCCCACAAACAGCAAGTTTAATTTACCAAATGGTTTTCACCCTGCATTCAACCCTCATTCACCCTGCAGATATCTGAACATTTCTTCAGGGAGATGCTATTCCTACTTTGTGCACAGAAGCTTACAAGTGTTTTTTCCTAACTAGGCATATTTAGTGAATTTCTTAAGAACTGTCAAAAAACCCCAAACCCTGGAAGCCACAGAATTAATCCTATCCTTACTCCCATTATTTCTTCAATTTAAATTTCAATGCCTTCTTTAAGCAATATGGAGAGACCAGAACAAATGTACATAACGAGAACTAGAGAAAAGTATTTACATATATGCAGTTACAAGTAGCTAAAGACTATTTGACTAGGAAGCAAAAGCATGTCACCTCCTGCTGGAGCCCTGCTAGAAATCAGGGAGGCAGAGTGTCTGGCATTGACTGTGTTTCCATGTTGACAGCAAACACTGTAGCTAAGGTGCAGTGTTTGGCTGTAAAGATTTGGAAAGATGTGTATTTAGTGTAATCACCTTTTGAAAGGGAAAGAGGAATGACCAGAACTCACTGCTCACCTACTGCCCTCTAGAATAAGGCCCTCTGCTTAATTAACAGATAACAGTTTCCAGGGCATTCTTATCTGCTTCCTTGCTCCACCTCTCTAGCATATCGTGCACCCTAACATTAGAAGCACTGCAGGCAGAGCAGAAGAGGCATTATGCTGTTGAATGTTTGACCGTCCTTAAAATTAACTATTACTCTTTCTTTTTTGTTCACCTCCACCTTTGAAGGTCAACTAGTATTGTTTAGTGAGCAAATAAAGGACATTTGGAAACCTTTATGTTCTATTCAGCCAGGTTCAAAAATTTGCTGCTGATTTCTACCTGTAATGAAGGAGAATAACAAACATGTATTTGTTCCATGTGTCATTTAATTTCTGGGCCCAAGTCTGCCAGCTCAGTTACCTGAAACCAATCACTGATTCCTCTTTTAAGAGTTTATATTCCTAAACCACAAGTTAATAAAGATTAAAGAAGCCTTCCACAAGCTAATTTCTATGGCTGCACATAAACTGAAGAAGAACATATCCTGCTTCCAAACTATAATTTCTGATTTTGTGCTAACAATTTAGCAGCCAGATGTACTGAAGAAGGAAAAAGTAGAGTAGTCTTTACATGTGCCAATATGCAGGTGATACCACAGGCAACAGACTGTTGAAGACTACAGCACAGCCATGTTTGCAGAGAAATCAGAGTGGCTCCTGCTACTGAGAATTTAGGGGCCACTGTCCATAGTCAGAGGATTTTTCCTGCAGCAGCAGCTACTGTCCTTACTTCTCCAGTTGTCCTGCAGTGGGAAATCCACCCTAAATTTCTGTGCCTCTCCCCTCTTTTCCTTCCCCCTGGTAAAACAAACTTGGATTGTTCACCTTGGAACAGCAAAATTCAACACTGTCAAAGTTGCAAAGAGAAGAAAGAAAGGTAGGGAGCCCAGAACCTGCCTCTGCTGTAGTATCATGGCTCTCTTTCAGATGGATCAAAACAACATTATCCAGAGCTGCTGTGGAAGAATTCCCAAGAGAACAGGAAAATCTGCTGTAAATAGTAACTTGCCAATCCAAGTTAGCACTGCTCACAGATAATAGAAGTGAGCACCAGGACAACACTGGCCAGCACCACCACACCACCACCTCTTCCACCCACAAGGAAAATCTTCTTCAAACGATTCTAAAGACTCAGACAGGATCAACACACAAAGCTTCTCACAGCTTTTATTTCACCCACGCATTGAGCTGAAGATATAACACGGTTTTTATTACTATCTGAATCCAACAGGAACAAGGCTTTTTGTACCATTCCTGACAGCTTACCCAAGGGAATAATGACAACTATCCCCACTCATTTCATCATGCTATTTCACACATAGGAACAGAGTTGAGACAGAAGATGAAATTGCTGCTTTCAGTCAGTCAACTTTACAGACCAGTTAAAAAAGTCTTAAGAAAAGTCAAATATGGTGAACCTTTCATCTTACACTTAAGAGTCAAATCCTGCTGTAAGCTGTGCTGAAGATAGCATGCTCTTCCCTTGACTTAATTTCTCATTTCTTTTCAGAGAAAATAGCCCTAAGTTTATGAAAAGGCAGGACACAACCAGAGACAAATAGATCCATTCACTTCCATAAGTGAATGGTCTTTGAAACAGGAGTCGGGCTTTCTACTCCCACATAATTTAGTGCCCTAGTAAAAAAGGAAATCTTGCATTTTTATACTTTATGTGAGAATTAGAAAGAAAAATCTCCAAGGTTTTTTGCTATGTGTTAAAAGCAGTGTATTTTTTTTTGGTTTGTTGCTATTGCTCTGTGAAAAGACATGACAAAACAAAAACCACATCTTCTGATGCTTAACTGATACACTTACTTCTGTAATAGACTTGACAAAGCGGATTCCATCATTAGCTCCTTTGATTTTTGCTAGGCAGTCACAGAAATAATCCCAGTAGTCTTTTCTGTTCCCCAGCAATGTGCTTTTTTCTTTCTGGTCAAACTTAAACCAGGAAAACAAAATACAATGAGCACAATTTAAATAGAAATATACTTATATATAGCTAGTTGAAATTCTGTTCCACTCCCCGCAGCATGTGCTTTCATGAGTCCTCTTAGCTTTAGTCAATGTATTCACAAAGGAAAGAGACACTGCGCTGTACTGATGCAATCCAGCAGTTACAAAAGCTACTTTACTGACAGTAAGAGATAATAATGTTCTGGGTCTCTTTAAAATACAGACATCCATTCAAAACTGCTGAAACAAAGATTTGCAGCAGATTCTGCAGCTGTTCAAGAGCACTAACAACCAGCTGCTGAGAGACCTGCAATTGAGTGTGCCAGTAGCACACGTGTATGTACCAGAAAAATCTGCTCTGGATACATCATGTTCAGAGCAGCAACGCAGCAAGGGTATGGACTGCACCTTGGACCATTCAAATCCCAAAGGATTTTTCAGTTTCTGCTGGAGCCTCTGCAACCCCATTAAAACTCCTTTGCCTAGATTAAGGCTAGATTAGCATGTCTTTGTTGCAATCACTGACATGATTACAGTATATGTGGACACCACACTATGCAAACTGAATTTCAGTTTGCCCAGCAGTGTTCTCTTTTACTTAAATTTTAAGAGTGGACAAAACGCAACATTCCAGATTAAAAATCCGCCTTTTGCATTACGCCTTTCTTACAATAAAAAAAAAATTCCAAAGTGAAATTGCTGAAATTATATAAATTACTCACACTACTACATCTGCACCATGAACAGCTTACTAGTATTTATTTTGCATTAAAATGTCAAGATCTCATTACCACAGTTTTTTCAGGATAATTTAGCAAGATATATCTTTAAAATCAAGCTCGGATCTTTCAGATCAATAAAGAAATGCCTTACATTCCCCAATCAAACTGCCAGCACTGCCTTGTGATTACATTTATTTATTTTCACTTGAAATAAATATAATAGGCAGCACACATTTCAGTCCACTTATCACACACACCAAAAAAAAAAATAGAAAGAGAGACTCAACTGGATTTTTATGATTATTTGAGTTAAACCTCACATACTGAAGAGGCAGTAAGAGAAAACAAGGCTGAGCTTTGCTGGTGGATTACAAATGACACAAATCACTTTTTACCTGTAGAAGGTACTCAAGCTTGTAGGAGAATTTTTGCAAGTTGACACTGTCATCTGTGATCGGTTCACCTCCTTCTTTAAATTCTTTACTTAATTCAGTCACTGCATCTTTAAAACAAGACACCAAAATAGTTAACTAATGCAAAGGATATACAGTACTGAATCTATAAACAACTAAATAAATGCTTTCTTCATGGACATTATGCATGTGGACTCATTTCCTTTTAGCTGAAATGTCTTAAAGACAGTACAAAAAAATGACTGCTATGCTTCCAGTTTAAGACCACCTATAAGAAAACAGGAGTTCAACCTGTGTCAATCTGTTGTATGGATTATTTCTTCTTAAAAAGACACTTAGTACTTCTGACACTTAACAAAACCTGCTAACAGACAATTGCTAATTGCTACCTCAGCAGAGGGAAGAGAAATGACTTTTTGCTGTCTCATGTGCACATTAAGGTATTGCCACAGGACAAACAGAATTCTGATTAGAAAGGACAAAGCATGTAATCTGCTAAAGGGGATCAGTAACACGAGAACAGTCGTTCAGTCAGCACATTTATCTTCTCCATGCTTTATTCAGGAAGGTTCAGCTTATGCTGGTTACAAACACAAATGAAAAAAAAAATTACATAAAAAATAAGCATACAGCAACTCTTCCCTAAAACATACACCCATAGTGGGTGAGGAAATCTCAAGTCAAAATACATTCTACTGTCCCCCTGGACACTCAAGCCCCAAAAGGATGTACTTCTCAACATCAGAAATTACTGATTTTGAGCTTACAACCTTGGTTTTATACTTATTTCAGGTGACTGAGTGAGCTTTAGCTCCCAGTCCCACTCAATAACCCTTTGCAAATTAAAATTTCTTCTTGTCACCAGGCACATAGGTCTCCTTTTTTATGTTACATACAGGAAGATCTAGATTCTCAGCTTTGGTGCATATACCTTATATTTAACAAAAATTAAAAGGAAAAATATCTGAATCTTGGTATAGGCAGCTGATTAGGATAGCAAGAGAGCAGGAAAACTGTTTTGAATCTGATGCCAATTCTGCCTGCAGCAGAACTGTTGAAAATGAGATTGGCTTCTTCTAGTGGAAGACAAGTTAGGCTCCACTGCAGCAAGAACAGCAGGTGTAATTCTCCAGCACTCTTCCTCTGGGTCCCCTTTCCTCCTTTCCAGGAGGTTTGGCCTCCTGGTTTTTTCCCTTCCCACATTACCATCAACTCCACACCAGCTTCCCATCAAGGAAGCCTGAGTTTTAGGCCTTTTCTCCTTACTTCACATGAAGTCTTGTAACTCTATGCATGCCGATGAAGTACTAGCTCACAATGCACACCCCCCACACACCTTTCTTTACATTGTAAAACCTATTTCTCCTCTTGTATGTTTAAATTTGCAGGATTTAAGAATTCAGGGTCCTGCAGAAGGTATAGTACTTGTCTCACAAAAAAAATCCATCACGTTGTACACCTTGAATTATGTTGCTACAATTGCTGCTGGAAAGAGTTACACAATTGAAAACACAACTCCTGTTCTCTGTTATCTAAAACCCGGAGGATGCAGTCGAGCCTCCAGAACGTATCTGTCAGCATGGCACGGTACCTTGCAAGTCTCTGATAATCCGCTGCAGCTGGCTTTCGCCACTAGTTGCTGCCATCTTGGAAACAAAAGGAACTCCCCTTCTGGGCTGTTCACCTTTTCATCCATCTAGATAAAAACAGCAGAGTTCATATCCTTGATGACCATTGGGTTGACACCGATTATTCTTCTCTGTGACACCTGCAATTGTAGAAGTCAAAAATAAAATGAAAGTCTTTATCAGCTCAAATGAGTAGCAGAGAGGTGCTTCGGCATTTTAGATCCTGCTGAGTAATGAATTCCAAGGCCAACTCTTTTCCAGGAATCTCCTTAATATTTTCTTCTAGTTTTCACTTTCCATTTCAGTTATTTCTTCAGTTATATCTTACAAAACTACTAAGCAAACCTCAGAAAGCAATTTTCTCTGGCTGGAGTTACAGTTGGTGGTACAGTCCAGCTCTGGCTGGCATCTCATCCAATCTGTCTTGTGACCCTGAGGGAGGTTCCAATGACACATGATTTTCCCTCCCCAAAGCCTCTGCCAGATCTTCCCTACAGGTTGCAGAGTAAAAAGATAAGACCATTTCAGAAAGACTTTCAAGACACAAACTAGGCACGGGCCAAGGAGTCAAAAATGACACGTTTGACTCTCTGACACCGGAGCATATTTTAATGCACAAGAGCTACTAAAAGCTTTAGTACTGGAGCGTGATTTTAGCACAAGGAACACCTCTCAACCCCTTCTCAGAACCCACTGTTCCCTACACATGTAAGATGACACCACTTTATTTTAAGCTCTGTTACAGCATCCTTGGCTGGATAAACATACCTTACGCCACCTTCATTGCTTAGGTTAAGTGAGTTATACTTGGCACTCACAGAAAATCTTTCTTAAAGTAAAATTAATTGCAAGCCTCAAACACTTTACTAAAACAACCATGCCTGGGGATGCAATCTTTCCAACGCTAATCAGGGAACAATCATGCAAAGAAAAAAGCCACATACAAACTACATAAGGAACTTACTAAGCATCCTGTTCAAAGATTTTTCAGAATTCTGTCTGCAGAGGTACAGCCAAAGTTTCAAGCAAACACAACACCCAAAGTACTGAACCATTAGAAAAACTGCTGTTACACATCAGTGCTTTCGTTATAATTCAAGCTGAACTACAATGAAATTAAGTTGTAAATAAAATCTTACAAACTTTTGAATCTAATGTGATTAGGTCACACTATTATATCTCCTTTCTCTTTCCTTTCTTTCACTCCCACAAGAGCTAAATTGGCATGGCTGAAGTAGGTGTCTGAATTAATCAAATGGATCATCCTTCCTACCCTATGTATTCAGTTACTGTTAGGAAGTGATCCTGATGTGACCCCATATTCTTTTCTGTTTGAAACAAAGCAAACATTAACAAAGTCATAGAGACAGAAATATATTAAGTACAAAGAGAAGGCTGAAACCAGGCTTACTCGTGTGTTTCTCTGCACACCCGTGCTTTGTTACCTGCTAGTTCCCTTTTCCATATTTTGATAGCAGTTGTTATGTTATGACACAAGTGTCGTGTGGACCAAGTGCTGTCTGGGGAAGGGCCTTGGCCTGCAAAATCCCCACCACAACTGGTTGCTTCAGGGACAGAAGGCCAAAACATCATAGACCACCTGACCTGTGCTGCCAAACCAAATTTTTTACCTTAAATCAACAATGTGACATACCCAAGATTCCTATCTTGATTTTACCTTTACAAAGTACCACGCTTCCTGGCAACTTGCTGATTTTGGGTACTACTGAAATAAAGCAAGAGTAACAAACTCAGTGAGTCACTGTTTCCTTTTCTAAGCACGCACAGTAATATGAGCCATTTCTGTTCAGTTTGGCAACTGTTACAGAAAGGAGCTTAAGTGAGAAGATTGTGCCGCACAGGCAATGGAAGCCAAAAAGTGTGACCAAACCAACTGCTTTTCCTCACACAAAGAGGGAAAAGAGCAAGGACCAACAAGGGGCTCCTGCCTGTGCTTCCCAAAGGCCAGAACAAGCTCATATTCAAGGCTCCAGAGACGCAAAGGCTATGCAAGAGGCATGCCAGGAAAACAGTGACCAGGCCAGCTGCAGGCATGTACAGAGAGCCTGGAAGAGTAGGCAACCGGGAGTTGAGCCTTTATTTTGCAATAACCAGCAGGGAGTGGGACACCGGGCATCCTATGGCAGCCAGGCACAGCACAAGACCTTGTCAAGTGCTAATTCCCAGCAGGATGCACAAGCAGACATTCACTGGAAGAGGACTAAGGCAGTTCAGAGTTTCCCCAGCCCCGTTAGCACTGCTTAAGTCAGTGTGTTTGCCCAGAAGTCACAAATAAATGACTACTGGGTGCACAGCAGCTCAGCAGCACAGTGCAAGAGAGAGTTGTGTGCTCCCAGTGGCTTGATCCCGCTATGCCAAAGCAGCCCAAGATACACATTTTCATTCCTGTTTGGCTCTCCTAGTGAGAATCCTGAAAGGAAACCACAACTCAGCTGGAGGCATGAAGCTGCACAGCCCACTCCTCTGCCTGCCCTCTGTCACCTCTTTTCTCAATACTTGGAGCAAGGTCTCACAGTTTCCCCTTCCTTGCATCAGTTGCCATGGATGACACATGCATTTATCCCCTTCTCTTCCCAGAGATGAAGGGGATCTTTTGACCTGGGCTATGGTATAGGGCAAACGTGCTGAAACTTCTTCTACTTGCCTTCTCCTCTACAAAATGGGGAGAAAGGTACTTCTTCCCTCTGTGGTCCTTCCAGAGGTGTTCTTAGAAAACACAGTCCATCCCATGAAAGGTGCAGAGCTCTCATTTCCTATGGCAAAGAAAGCTGATAATGTATCTTAACTGGTTTCCTAAGATTTCAAAATAGGAAGAGCTTCTGTAAACACCTGATCTAGTCCTTCCTGATCACAGAACATTTTGCCCAGAATTCCTTAGAGCACATCACTGTTCCTCCAGCATTTCCTACCCTATTATGCACACCTGTAAATATTTGCTTTGTGAAAACAGCATGATACATTCCTCAGGCACGAGTGACCTACTGTAGGTCAAAAGCTTTCTGGATGATGCATTGTTACCTCTTATATAACAGCACTGGACTAAGGCTGATGGCATTAACTTGCCCAGAACTGCTGAGCTGCAATGACATCAGTGCAGCTACACTAAGGACCTGGCACAGAGGAGGCAAGACAGGGCATGCCACCAGTCCCTCCTCGCACTCCTGGGCCGTGCCTGCTGATCTCTGAAGGTGGTTCCTGCCTTCCCTGCTGGCATAAGTGCTAGTGTGGGGGTGGCAATCTTCTTTACAGAGGAGGATATCCTGGAGATTAAAGAAAGAAGCAGAAAGGAAATAGCCCACATACAGGAAAAGATTTACCTGAAGGGGAGTGAGACACATATAAAACAGGCAACAAAATGTAATGACTGTAATTAAACTGGTTAGTGAAGTAACTACAATGACCTACTTTTAATCTGATTCTACAAAATTTATCTTAATTTTCTACACCATGTCTGCATCTCCAGCGGCTACCTTTTTATTTTTTTATTCGTTGGTCAATTTTGGCCAATCTTGACACAAGGCAATCATCTTCAAAATATTACACTTCTCCATGTGCAATCAAAACAGGAAGCAGGGAGGATGCCCATGAGCAGAGTGTCTCTGCATTGTTAAAAAGGCTGCAGTGAGACCTCTGTTATAGCCTGATACCAGAGAATCCACTCCCTACCCAAGTGCATTTTCAGTGTGCACTAAGAGCAGAGCTCACACTGCAGACTCGGTGTAATTCAGCTAAACAGTAAATCAGATTTGCAAAAAATATTCATTGGAAACCAAGACCCACTACTTTCTACTGCTTACGGAAATATTTCCTGTCAATATGACTACTATGGACTAGTCATTCCAAAAAAGGGCACTTCATCACATGGCCCCAAATGGTATCACAAGACCTTTAATTATTTGGTGCCTGCAATCCTGTGCCTTTTCTAACATTCTATATGAAACAAAACAGGCAAGTGAGGATACTGAGACAAATCCTATGTTTGTGAGTCACAACTTTAACTGTATTATTCCCTTGTGTAGTGTGAACATGATACGTTCTATAAAAGCAGATACTGACTGATAACTGCAAGGCACACTGGAAAAAAAACCCCAAACAACGTACCTGGTCATACAGTTGGCTACAAGACACACTGACAAAAGACACTGAATGCAAACCTCAGGCAAAGAGGAAGGAAGAACTGGGAAAAGAAAGTCCCTGACTCTCAGGATTGTAACAGCACTGATTCAGCTAAATAATTTAATTCCAGTAATTGTCTGAAAAAACTACTTCATACTTTGTTGTCGCAGCAAACATAGAGCCCCAGTGAAATTCACGGCAGCTGTGCTGCAGCTTTTCTCATTTTGTACCATGCAGGCACATAGAGCTGCACATCCATGAAGCTGAAGAACTATTTGCTCAAAGCTAAGGGTCTGAGGTATAAAAAAGACAGCATGGTTCTTTTGTCATGCACACACATGTGCTTTTTACTGGGCAACTCAACTGTTTGTGCTTTAACACTGCATACAAAGATACGTGACTGATAAAAACACACACTGGACTATATTAAATAGGAGGATTAAAAGCAAAAGGCAGGCACAGCCTGAATGACAGCTAGAGTTTCCACTCCGAGAAGTGAAATTTTCTTTTTAAATCAATCTTCTCCCTTAATTTTCTACACCAGCAAACCTTCACATTTCAGTGACAAAAATATGGTTTGGGAATATAAACAATTAACAATAAAAGATATCTGGCAGAAAATATGTGTCCAGAAAAACAAATTCTCAGAGTATCATAACACAGAGGAAGAGAATAACTAGATGAAGTGCATAAAAACATTCACATATTTTGCAAATGCTTGGCATAGAAGGAGCATTTTTATAGGTAAGGACTCCTTACAGGAAAGCCTTTTTGTGGGAAGGCTCTTGTGTTCTAGGAGTATTTGCATTTTACAGCATAAAAACACAAACTAATGACATTCATAAAATACTGCTTGTACCCCTAACCTGACAGAAGAGACTGACACAAAAGAATCAGTAAAGTTTTATAAACTTTTTGTGCAGTCTTTCCTATTCTATGGACAACTGACCTGCATTCCACCCCTACTCCCTGTATTTACAACCTCTTTTTAGAATAAGGTCAAAACTAGGCAACAGACAACAGTATACAGTGGCATGATAAGAACTCCATGAGACAGAGTTAATTTTTAACCTTGAGTGGACAAAGCTGGCAACCCTAACAGATTTTTTTAATGCTGCACCTACTGAACTGGATCTCCTCTCTTAACACCTGGCTTAAAACCCTTTAATACCCTACACCATACTTTGCCAAACAGGACAGATGCATCAGACCAGGGACACAGATTCCTCATTTGGAGAACAGTGTTTTGTCTCCAATATTCCTTCACATCAGTAACTGCTGAACAACATGAACTCAAATGACCGCTTTCTGCAAACAACACCACAGGGATGAGCTAGTATATATCTCACAGAGACAACCTTGTCTCAGCCCTATCTCATGATGACAGAACTTCCCTGTTTGAGGAAGCAGTCAGTTTACAAAGAGAAGAGCTCTCTTCTGATAACAGGAATTGCACAAGTATCACTTTTAACAAACTTGTCTGCCCTCTTCCCTTAGGACACGCCAGACCTCATGCCATGTCAGGAATGCTATACCTTGTTTACTAACATCTATCAATTAACCCAACTATAGCCCTCCCAGAGACTTGCTTCTCCACAGCTGCTCCCATCCTATTTCACTCTACCTGGGAGAAGGTACCCCTGCTGTCTCAATGCCTGTATGTGAGCTGAAAAGACAGAATTAATTCAAAAGTGAAAAGGCTTTTTCCCTCTTTCATGCTCTTATTCTCCTAAACAATTCTCCCTGTGTCCCTCCCTGCCACAAAATCTGCTCTTTCTCTCTAGAACTCACACAACTATTCAAATGTCTTACGCGTTCTTCAAACCAGGCACATGACACTCAGGTGCTACTCTGAGGAGCACCATGCAGACACCTACAGAAATAGAAATACCAGAGGACTTCCAGCTGCAGAGGAGCATTTGGTGATTCATGACACTCAACTCGTTCATCGTACAAGCTTGGACACTTCAAAGAATCTCATATTTTTCAGGTCTCCAAAATTGGTCTCTGGGCCTTGTTAATTTCCTCAGCAAGCTTGGCCTGACTAAAGTATCTCAGCCACCTCTGAGACTTCAGGATAGTTAAAAGTGACAACCATTACATCCTGGCTCTGAACGGGATCTTCCCTGAGCAGCAATTTTACCTCTGTATATACCGGTGCACACTGTCCCTCCAAGCTGACGTTTCAGAAGTACTTGAAAAGGCTTCCTCCAGCTAATGGTTTTGGGAAGTCTGGCAGATGGGTGTTGAGTCTTGCCCACTTGTAGCACCTCATGTGTCCTCCCCTCCAGCCAGCAGCTCCTTAGGATAACTCTTGGCCTATATGCAGTTCCCAGTGAAATACCAACATGCAATACTGAAAATTACAGGTCTTGACCACACATATGTAGACCAAACAGAGGGCGAGGCAAGCAAAAACCATGCTGAGACAACCCAAACTGACAGGCCACTGAGTGAGTCATGCTGCCCCAGAGTCAACAGAAAGAATTCTTGTTTTCCTTCCTCTGTAGCAGGAAGTATGGAGTATTTCCTCTCTCCCTCTGTTCTGTGAGTTTTCCAGTGAAGGTCACCATTTTGGGGGGAAGGGGAAATTTCAGAGTTACAAATCCCAAAGATTCAGAAGCATTTGGAGGAGAGGCCTGTATGAGACTGTCATGCTGGGCGGCTGGGAAGAGACAAGGCCCACAGATGACGCAGGCTTGGCATGAGCCCAGTTATTCGGGATACCCTGATCCAACCGGTTCACTTTCAAAACCTAAACTGGCTTGTAGCAGTAGCAAGACCTTTCCTGTCTTCATCCTTCTCCCCAGCAGGCCTCATTCAGGGGTTAATTGTTTGTAAATATCTGCTGAGGTCACTATACCACCAAACAACACAGAATACTGTGATCGGCAAAAATAGTAAACCCAAGGACAGGCATACAAGTCAAGGTCCTGCGCTTGCACTGAGAACCAGGCACTTTGCATAAAAAGTTCTGCCCCTTCCACCAGTGTTACAAACTGTAAAACCACCTTCAGAATACATTTGGGCAAAGGATTTTAAATTATTACCATTACAGAATTTTTGGACACAAATAGCCACTACTCCATGGACAAACTGAAATTACTACATCAAAATATTAACTGGATTAGATACAAGCTGCTAAAGTTTCCTTGCAGTGGCAAAACCAAACATATAAACACACAGTAATACAAAAAAATAAATAAATAAAAACAATAATGTGTAACAATAAAAACACTTCAGTCTCTTAGAGTTCTCTTAAGTTTAATAATCTCAAAAACATGTGAAGAATACTAGATGGTTTCGGTGTTTACTTGACAAATAGACAACTGTTTATTTTTAAATGTGATCAACTAAGAAAAACAAATAACAATCTGGGTTAAAAAAAAATTCGGCACTACTTTTCCTTGGGTCCACTGCATAATTTCTGCAATTTTACAGACTTTACATCTTGACTAGTTTTCTCCCCCTAGTTGTTTCTTTATGTCTTGATCACCCACCAAACAAGTCTTAGAGGAACCTAGCCTCCAGGATGTTACGAAAAATTCCTATTCCTCTTATGTAACCCTCTAGCAGTGGAGAGAGGGACTGCAAATACAATACACTCTTTCACTGTTATCAAATGAACATAAGAGACTCATTTTCATTTATAGATGAAAATCAGGCTCCATAACTAACAGGCTCCTGAGAAGTAGCAGCGAAACCACGTTTACAACAAATGCTGTCCAATATATATACTACAGATATACATATACACTACAACAAGCAGAGCAAAATTGACTATCACTTGTTTTGCACCACGCTATCTTAAGATACAACTTTTTAACTGCAGTGCAGTCTTCTAAATGTGAATGTTGGAAAACACTATTTGGAACATCTAGAACATTTTTTAAATTCAAGCACTCCCATGAGGATCATTGGAAGACTCCAACAAATTGCCTGGCACCATAAAATCTGGAAAACATAAAACACGCTACTGCATGGCAGTAAGAGAGAACATGTTGCAATGTTACTGACAAAGACAGAGAACATGTTTTACCCTGAAAGCTTCATCCTAACTTGCTTTCATGAGCACACGGAGTCCGAGCTGGATAAAATCATCCACTTTTACTCTTTAGCATTAAAGAGACAAAGATCTGTTACTTCTCCCTCTGTTTCAACTTGAAACTTAAAACTTGATGCTTGGTTTCAAGTAAGAGGCAGAACCAGGAGCGTGAAGTCTACAGCTGACCAACTCTGTGTGCCAAACCAACCTTGCAAAAATCAGCAGGAGGATGGATGCAGTGACCTGGACAGGAAACAGGGCCCTGTGCTCGGGCAGCTGCAGCAGCAAGGGATTCACCAGCTTCCAGAACACGGCACAGCCCCTCCACAGCCCGACTCACCACCGCAGGACCTCTGCCCGAGTGGAATCCACTGTCCAAACGCGGCAGACAACCATTTCACTAAAACCTTGTGTTTTTTCCTTCTCCTTGCTCACTCTGGATTACCAGGATCAACATAAGCCGGAGGAGGAGGGCCGGCTGCAAACCCGGTATCTGCTCTGGAGACAGACCCAGCCGCCCCGTGTGCCAGCAAAACTCTCTCCCTAACCATCCGCCGGAGATTTGCCGACACAAGGGCAAAGTGGGATTAGGGCCGCGTCAAATATTTGCCTGTCAGCACTTTATAGCGGGGTGAGGGCACGGACACGGGCGGGTGTTTGGTTTCCAGCAGGGTGACTCCGCTCCCCCTGCAGCTGCAGGAGAGGAGAAAACAGAGGGCAGTGCTGATGTGGGCCTAAAGTCAGCGCTCACCAGGGGGACATGGTGACGCTTTAGGGGACTGGGACGGGGTCGGGATGGTGGCCGATGTCCGCCCAGGCGCTGGCCCTGAGGGACGGCGACCCCCATTCGGGGAGCTCCCAGGCGGTGACAGCCAGCATCCAGCCCACCCCGGGGTGATGTGCCCCTGCCATGCCCGCGCTCACCCCACCACTGAGCCCACCCGGGCACCCCCTAGGGCGGCCGGCAACTCTCTCCCCGCCGGGGCTCCTCCCCTCGAAACCGAGCTCGGCGCCGCAACAAGTGGAAGCCGCCGAAGTTACTTCCCCCTCTCCCCGTCAGCTCCCTCCGCCCGCCGCCGCCTCCCCGCCCCCGGCCCCGCCGCTCTCCCTCGGGGGTGCGCGGGAGGGGTCGCTCGGTACCTGCGCGGCCGCCGCCGCCATGTCGCGCAGAGCCGGCCCGGGGTGAGGCTCCGGCTCTCCCCGCCCGACTACAACTCCCGTGAGGCCGCGGAGGGGCCGCCCCACGCCCGGGGCGGTGTCTGGGTGCTGCGCCAGGGACGCCCGCAGGCGGCGGGGACAGAGAGCCTCAGGGAAATCTGGGGGGTTTGAAGTGGCTTTGGGGAAGAATCGCCGCTTTCGGGTACAGCTGCAGCGTTGGGGTGATTTCCTCTCGGGGAAGCTGGTGATTCTGGTGCCCTCACACAAGGTCGCTTTTTACAGAATCCCAGAGTTGTTGGGTTGGACTGGGCTCTGGAGATGCCTGATCCAACCCCCCCGCCAAGGCAGGGTCACCTCGTGCAGGTGACACAGGAACGCGTCCTGTGGCTGTGGAATGTCTCCAGAGAGGGAGACTCCACGGCCTCCCTGGGCAGCCTGTTCAGTGCTCTGCCACCCTCAATGTAAAGTTCTCACGGTGAGGTGAAACTTCCCTGTGTTTTAGCTTATGGCCATTGCTCCTTGGCCTGTTGCTCGGCACCACTGAAAAAAAAAAATCTAATAAATTTTTGTCTTAATACTTTTTGATATAGTACTGACTATTGCTTTTAGGACTATTCTGTATCGGGAGTTTTTCTTTTTTTTTTTATTTCTCATTTGCACATCAGTTCATCAAGCGCTTTGCACAGACAACTGAGGCAAATGTGAAAGTCAGGCATGATAAATCTGGTATGCAGCAGATTCCCCCCTCTCTGCTCTCACCAGCTGATGAAAGGAAAATCCTCATCCTTAAACTGAAGGGGTGAGAGGACATAGTCTCAAGCTGTGCCAGGGGAGGTTTAGGTTGGATATTAGGAGGAATTTCTTCACAGAAAGCATGATTAGACATTGGAATGGGCTGCCCAAGGAGGTGGTGGGGTCACTGTCCCTGGAGGTGTTTAAGGAAAGACAGGACGTGGCACTCAGTGCCATGGTTTGGTTGACACGGTGGTGCTCAGTCATGGGTTGGACTCGATCTCGGAGGTCTTTTCCAACCTAATTGATTCTGTGATTCTGTGAAAGACATGTAGAAGTTAGTACGTGCACATAAAGTAAGAGACTGGGAGAAAGCGGGTGTGAAACTGGAACAAGAAGTTGCTTCCTGAGACAGGGTGTGGGGGGTACAGGGGCACAGGGTTCCTAACACTTCCAGCACCAGACCCCTTCTACAAGCAGGCTGTTTCCTCTTTTCAGATTTTAACCCTCTCATAATGCATATGATTCTCTGAAAGGACATTTATTTCCCAGTGCCTGAAATAGGCTATGCTTGTTTTGCACTTGAAGTGCAAACTTGAAAGACTTCCTTTGCTTTTTTTTTCACATTGCTTTGGTAAATAAACCATTTTGAATTAAACTTGTGAGCAAGCAGTTTGTCATGAGTCCTTGCCACAATGCTTGTGACTGTTAGCGTCGTAAACATCAGCTTAGGCTGAAGATCAAAGCATCAAATTTTCAAGTCTGTTGAGGAAATATATGTAGTACGTAGTCACTGACGTCTCCATCATCCTCCACACATAAGAATGACTAAGTGACCTTAAGTTTTGGTGATTAATCTTCATCTAATGTATGTTTTTGAGTAGCTCAAAAGCATTTTAGTGTCCTCAAGAAATGCAGGTTATGGGGCTACGCATGTCGCAGGCACATGACCTGTGAAATGCTCTGGGATGACTTACATCGTTTGGAAGCAACCTTCAGGCTTACTTTTCTTGGCACGCTTTGCTGAATCATGCAGCAGTGCCAGGAGCATCTGCTGAAAACGAATGTTTGTTTTCCATTGATCTCTAGGCAACTGGGTGTCTTCCAAAAGTAATCTCAGGGTCATCAGACAAATAATGGTAAATCAAATCCTATATAATTTCACTGCAATGGATTTTATTTTAAAAATTTTCAAAAAGTCTGTACTATTCTACTTTTCACTCAAAAATAATCAGTTAGAATGGATTTTTCCTCCTTTTAATTATGTAGTAACAAGCTACTTTCAGAAATATTTAATTATTGATGTTAATTATTGAATTATTGCCTGTTTATATACACATCAATTTCTTCAGAGAAAAACATGCTGTTTCCAACTAGGTCCGTAGCTGACCAACACTTCCTTAGAATTTTCCATATTTCCTCATTTCTTAGCAATAAAAGATGTTAGAGATATTTCCTTTTTGGAGGCTGCACTTGAAAAAAAAGCACATTGTCTGCTCCATGCGTGTTGCTTTCCTGTATTTTTACTCTGATAAAATTTATTGATTAACTTCTTCATGGGCTAGATGGGAATTATTTTCAATTTTTCTTTAAAGTTTTTTGCAAGAGTTAATTCATGAGTGGAAGGGCTTTGCTTCCCCAAGGCACTTGAGGTATTTTATGGGAGTAGCTAACTCCCAGCTTCCCTGGTCGCCCTCAGTGGATTAACATACCATTGTAGCTAGACTGAACAACAGGCTGCTGTTCATCATCAGAAACCTTCTGTGACTGTGGGGAGAAAGCTTTGGAAGCACTTTTTGCATTTGTTTGCATTCTGTTTTGAATAGGTGGACAAATAATAGTCAGTAGGTGTAAAGCTGGGAGTAGGCAACATAAAAAGAACCAGCAAAGCTCTGGAAAACATCTAGAAGCAAATACGGCATTTTAGACAAAGTGGCTGAGGAGCTTGGAAGAGTATTCTGCTAAGTATCAGGTCCACTTCTGAGACTGACTTCCACCAGAGTACATCAGGTTTAGGAACTATCACTGCTCAGAACTGGCTGCATTTCACTCCTGTGTGGGCAAAGTGGGTACCAAGGTTTTGACCTGGTTTGATGCCGGTTCAACTGCACCAGCAATAGTGTGGGAGAGCTAAGACATAGACTCTGGACTGTGCAGAGTCCTTTATATACATCTATATAGGTGGCACATGGATAAAGAACATAATCTCTTTGCCTCTCTTTGCTGGAAGAAAGCAGCATTGTTTGGAGGAATTAAACAAACTCAAGTATGTTTTGGTTTTGTTACGTGAGCAGTTTCTGCGTATGGAGAGAGTACTCCACTCCTCACACATTTCTTTGTCCATTCTTTGTCCTTGGTTTTTTCTGTTTCACTGGATGAGCAAGGGTATTTTCAACTGCAGAGTAACCACAAGGAGAAGATAAAATAGAATTTTATTTAGGATTGCAATGAACTCAGTATTTCAAAATATCGAGAATATGAAGGTATCCTGACTCTCAGTGAAAACACTTCTGGCAGTAAAGATGTACGTGTTCTGAATTTGCTGAAATTGCCCACATTTATGAGTCTGATTCTTGCTCTGATTTTGACCAGAAGCAAAATTATCATTGACTTTAGTAGAAACAGGGTGTTTTCTAAACATGTGGTTAGAGGTCAGCTTTGCCAGAAAATATCCTGGATTTCGAGTGGACAAAAAGTTGAACACAACACAGTCATATGCCCTTGCAGCAGTGAAGACTAACTGTTTATGGGCCTGTGCTGCCATCAGGCTGAGGGAAACTTGTTTTCCCCTCTACCTGACATTCATGTGGTCACAACTAGGGTAGCATATCCAGTTTGAGGGCCACCAGTGTAAGGAAGAGACACTGACTGACTGAAGTCAGCCCAGTGGAGGATCACAGATGGACAGGGAGTTGGAGCACATGACATATGAAGACACTAAACTGGCTGGGATATGTTTACCCCCCAGGAAAAAACAAGGCTTAGGGGAGATCTTATGGCTCTGTTCTGTTATCTAATGTGAAGACACAGAGAAGGTAAGGAAAAAACAACATCACCAGGTTGCAGCAAAAGAAATTTTGTTCCTGTAGAAGCAAAAACATTCACCATTGGAGTTCTTAAGCACTGCAACAAGGATTCGGAGGAGTTATGGAGTCCCTGATCTTGCAAGTTATCAGTTTGACCAGATAGAGCCCTGAGTGACCTTGTCTGACCAGGGAGATAGAACTTCTGTGAGCAGCACAGAGGAGTGGAACACCTCCAGAAGTCTCTTCCAGGCTAAATTAACCTATGAAAATTCAAAATTACTTCTTCAATGAAAAATACCTTAACTTTATTAGGTGGTTGTCAGAGGCTAAGAACAAGTCACAGTGTAGAATTCCATTGAATTTCTGAATGTTTATTAGTACTATTTCATTATATCAAGAGGCAAAATATCTACATTCTGAGTTACTTTGGTTATGGCAGCAATACAGTTGGGCAATATTAAGAATTCTTTTTACATGTTCAGATACACTGTAACAAAATATGCTCAAGCTACGAACAGATTTAAATAACTTGCTAAAAACTGGGCAGAGCAGGATCATTTCAGTCTTTGTGCTTCTCTTACAATTCTCATCTTTGTTTTAGACAGATGTAAAATATATGAACAGTAAAGATTTCTCAGTTGTGTGCCTCTAGGTCAATCAGTTGAATGACAGCTTGTTGAAATGATGCACGAGACCTTCTTGTACTCATGGTCACAGTTATTTTCCTCTTGTGGAGCTTTTCTGGTGCCCATGAAGTGGTCCTGGCTTACCAGAATAGAAGAAGAAATTGGACTCATTTGTCCTTTAAAAGGTTGTCTCTTCAATAACTGATGATATTCAGTCCCCAGTCCAAAGCTGTTTGAAGCCACATTCATTTCAAATGTTTCTTACCAGGAGCCAACAGCCAAAGCCTGGTCTCCACCAAAACCAGAAAAAATGACGATTCTCCCTTTCCATGGCTTGTCTGAACACAAGTGAGTTCCCCAGTGGGATTAATGAGTCTATGTCATATATGTTCACCCCCTTCTTTTGCTTTTCATTAGGTATTCTTGCTTCTGGGTATAATCAGAAATACGATATTGTACTATGGGCCCATCTTAGTTTCTGCTTTTTGTAAACTATACAGCAGCTATGAAGAATCTGTTGTCTGCTCCAGATAATCTTTAGAGATCAAATGAAATAGTGTGGAAGCAGCTTAGGCATTTTAAGACAGATGCCCAAAAAGCCAGATTGTTGCTTAGAGCTGTTGCTAAACCATTGCATTTTTGCAGGTGCCACTGCAAAACTACCTTGGCTTTCTATACAAATGCCAGGAAATTAAACATTCTGCTTTCCAGGGACTTTGTCATTCAGCTACGCCACAATAATATGCACTATTTGTGCACACACTGCCTGGGAAAAAAAATATATGTTGAGCTAGAATGAAGAAGGATATCAGTTTCTTTAAAAAAAAAAAAAGCCCAAACATTAATTTTACAAATAAAGCAAGCCATTTTTATCCTGCTATTTAAAAAGCCATTTGTTCTTGCACTATAACCTATATAGAAGTTTAAGTCTTCTCAGCACCATGGCAAAGGGAGAAAAGGAGGGAAAGAGCATTTAGAGGCAAATATGCTCCTGCTCTGCTCAGGAGATGGGCTGTTGATCTGCTGCAATCGTCTGAAACGATATTCAAAGACTGGAAGAATCCTGTGGCAAAGAACAGTAGCAGGAGAAAAACTGATATCCTAGTGAAGTATCTGTTTAACAGCTTGTGTTCCTTCTAGGGCTCTCCCAAAGTTCCCATTTCAGACCCAAAACACTACTTTTACACAAAGCTTGTTTTATGTATACTTATCTGCCAAAAGATAAAGGAACATTTGCCCTGAGAACTTTGGAATCTCTGAGGTCTTGCAGCTAGTGTCAGGACAGTTAATCCTGAGACACCTCCCACCCCACAAAAAGACCAATGAGTAAACTGATAAACACTGATAAACACTGAAAAGCATTGAATTTTGCAAAACTACCTGTGTGTCCATTGCTATATACAATCCAAGTATTTTAAGTCAGGTAAGAAAGAGATACGCAACAACTTTTATGTTAAAACCTGATGTTCTAATGCCCAAAGGAAAAAGCAATCTTATTCTTTTCAAAAGAGAGTATAAATGAGAAAATCCATCTCACTGTGCAAAAAAAATTGTAAAATTAACACTTTCAGGCCAATGAAGTAATTTTTGGGCATTCTCATCCCTTCATCCCACTGCAAATACATTTTGTTATTTTCCATACACAGCATGTTTGCAAAGAGTAAATTTATGTGTCTTTCTCAGGGAAGTGCCTCTCAGAATTAGAGGCTATCCATGGCATGCAAAATCTCAAAGTTTGTTCAGGATTAGTCCTAATAGTTAGGTCTTGCTTCAGTAGAAGGATGCCCCTTCATGCTGGAATTTGCCTTCAGAGCAGGTCCTGGGGCTGGAGGCTTGACCATTGCTGCAGTGTAAACACAGACTGCATAACTGTGCCAAATGCTTCCTGAACTTGACTCCCACAAATACATAGAGCACAGGGTTGAGGCAGCAGTGGGAGAAAGCAATTTTACGGCTGATGTGAAAGGCAAGGTTGGAGTCTTTTGCATACTGACAGGTGGGTGATGGAAAAGTAGTCAGAAAGCTGAGGATGTTGTAGGGTGCCCAGCACAGGAAAAAAACCACAACAATAATGAGGATGAGTTTCACAGTTTTGTGCTTTCTGCGAGATCTTGCTCTAAGCAGGATGATGAGTATCTTGAAGTAACAGAATATGATGACTCCAAAGGAAAGCAGGAAGAGTATGTTTCTCACATAAATGTCCACCTTTTTCCAATTCCCTTCAGCATAATCACAGAACATGTGCTCTTCCAAGTCTTCTTGCACTGTGGTGTGAATCACCTCAGGAACCACAATTAATATGCTAACAGTCCAAACAGCCAAGGACACCAGAACACCACAGCACTGCGTCTGGGATCTCAAAGTTGAAAGGGGATTCACTACAAACAAGTACCTCAGGATAGTCATGAGAGTCAAAAAGAAAACACCGCTGTAGTAGCCAATGGAGAAAACAGCATTCGATGCTTTGCAAAGGAACTCACCAAAAATCCATCCAAAGGACTGGTCCACTACCCAAAAAGGCAGCATGCAGGAGAAGACTAAATCAGAGATACAGAGATTCATGATGAAGATGTTTGTTAAAGATGTAAGGTTTTCATATTTGAACAGGATCCATAACACCAAAGTGTTTCCTACCAGGCTGAACAAAAATACCAGAGTGTAGAGGACAGCAGTGAGATAGATGTTAAATGTGAAATAGTCACCCATTTCACAGACGTAGGTTTCATGAAGGTATTCATATGAGTAATTATCATATAAATAATATTCTTCAGCCATTTGTCTGTGCAAATCTTCTGCTGTTCTCCAGCAGCTACTTCAAAGGACTGCAACAATCGAACTAAAACTTTTGTGAAAATTAACCCAATAACTAAACTCCCACCGTGGAGGCTTCTGTTTTAAGAGAGAAAAAGCAGCAGTGAAACTAGTAATTTTTCCTGTCTTCGGAAGACAAAGTACTCATTTCTTCTTATGACTAGAGCATGAACAGGTAGATACCAAGGACTTACTGCAAAGCTCTCAAATCTTAAATACTTAGGAGGTCAGAAACTAAGATGTTTCTGAACCAAAATGGTTGGTGACAACTGCCAATTACTAAGTTTCTACTATATGAAGGTGCATTGTTTTTTGATGTAAATATCTCAGTTGCCAAAACTTTCAAATATGCTACTGGTTTTTCAGTTTTCTGGAATGGTATCCAACTCCTAAGCACTTCACTGTATAGATGATTCTTTGTCACCGAAATTCAGCACTGCATAAACCTAAAAAGCTGAGCAGTACCAGTAGCAACAACTGTAAGCACTAAGAACAGGAAAAGCCAGGTTTCTTACAGATTTTTGTCTTGAGGTTTGTTGGTATCTAAACATCTCAAAGCCGTGGCAGAAGCATCATCACACTGGGTGCTCTGTGCGCCTCTGTGGCCTGACGATTCTCAGGGATGCAACAGGAGCAGTCATCACATCACAGTCCTTTTCTGAGAGTGCTGCCTCTCTGTCTATATGCAGGCAGGAATTTAATCCCAGGTGGATGGTGAGTTGAAATTGGCCAACAGGATCAAGAGCTAGTGGGACTGCGAAGATGGCCTACAATCAGGTCACAGTAGCCTAGTTTCTTTATGAAATTAAGCTAAAAAATAGGTACAGAAAAATCAGTGATGGCTCTGACCAGTGGTTTAAAGTCTAAATTCACTTTATCCTAGAAGAAGGCTTATCTGCAACACCATGTTTGGATCCTGTTTTGACTGAAGCCAGTGAAAGACCTGCCGCTGAGTTCCTTCAAATTACAGTTGAAAAGAAAGTTGATAGAAAGACACTCCACAGCTCGGGCCAAAATTGTGCTAGTGACATTTTCCTTTTTGAATTAGTGAAGGTAGAATCTGCCTGCTACAGCCCGAAAAAGACATGCTGCCTTTGGAGGACAGGAGAGCTATGTCTACACAAGGAAAGCATGCTAGGGAGCACTTCTGGCTGCCAGAATTTAATGTCATCCATGGGGGTAGGTGGTTCAGGTCAGCCAGAATGTTGACACAGGCAGCACAGGACAGGGACCATCTATCCAGTGGCTTGTGGTCAGTGAGTTTTGGAGGCAAGGGATGTGTAGGATTCAGTACTATGACAGCAAGTGGCCCTGGAACATTTACCACCAGAGTCACAGTTCTAACTAAAGATGCTTGTGGCCTTCAGTCTGTACCACGCTGCAGTTCTGAGGCACGCAGGCTAAGTCCTTGCCAAGGCAGTCATCCTCTCTGGTTTTACATGATAGTACAGACAATACTTAAGCAATGAATAGTTTAGATTGAGGTCCTGACCATCATTGTGTCCTGTTTCAGCCCATGCTGGGGTATGCTGCTCCTTAGCAGCTGTCCTAAGGGAGCAGAGAAGCCTCTTTGTGAATAATCAAGGCTCTCCAGGGATGAGAGGACAGTACTAACCAGTATCTTCACCACTTACTCTCTCCTTTCTTGTGACCATTCAGTGACAGCAAGCCTCAGGGCAGGTCTGCACACAGGCCAGGAGCTACACGGCCAGCAGGGCTGCTCCTGGGCTGCTCCTGATCTCTGCCACAGATGCTGCTGGCCCCTGACACAGAACCCTTCTCACAAAGACCTCAGCCCTGATCCCTGCCTCTGCCTGGGAAGTGTTCTGACCTGCACATGTCCTGTCCCTCATCACATCATGTTATTCTGCTCTTCACACCCCTGCTGCAGGGTAGGCAGGGGTTAGAGAGCAGATATGTGCTGGGGAGTTTTGCTCACCCTCCTGCTTGCTGTCGGAGCAATACTTGCAAGGCAGAAAGCACTATTTTGCAACGGTGTTTTCAGATTATGTCAAATAACAGTTAGGTGCCAAAAAAAAAAAAAGTGTATCAACACATCTATTTTCTTCACAGTTCAGATGATAAGACATGGTAAATATTTTACCTACAGTCCAAACAGTCTCCATTTTTCTGTGTCCATCTTCCCCAAGGACACTGATGCTTAGTGGGTAGGCATTTGATTCATGCTGGCAGATTGGAAACCCTGTTAGTAACTTTTGCTGTTTCCATCTCCAAATTTCCATGTGCCTTGGCATCCTACCCTCCTGACTCAAAAGGCTCTATCTTGCACTTTGGGAGGAGCCAGAGGAATGCTTTTTTACATGGAGCCAGGTGTCCTCCCTCTGATTTTGTGTTCAGCATTTCCAGAGAATGTAGGAAAATGCTTCTGTGAGGTAGCTTGTTCCTGGCTGATTTTTAGTGCTGCAAAGTTAGCTCTTGGATAATGTCACATTTCACAAAACAAGTTCATTCATCATATGCCATCTTGCCTGATGCAGGCTCCATGGAATTACAGGTAGAGGCTCCAACCTACAAAGCATCAGACCTTGTGGATGGTTGATCAGGATTACGTGCTCTGATATTACGTTTCCATCATATCTTCCAGCTGGGAAGCCCTCCATCATGTCAGTGATGAGAAGGAGAACCTTGCAGGAACCTAAGGCACTTGGATCTTTTCCTTTTTACCTCAAAACTCCTTAAATCAAAACCTGTATTTTTGTTCTATTGTATTTTATCTCCCCACTTTCAACTCTACAAGTAAGAAATGCTGTGCATGGATTTTCAGTTAAGATGTATGCAAAGGAGATAAAAAATGATGTGATTGAATAAACAGGCTAAGAATGTGTCAGTGTCACACAAGAAATACAAATCATGCAACTGTTTTTGATGTATATATAATGGCACAAGTGAGAGCAGAAGTTGGTTGAAAAATGGAAATTACCTTAATTTCAGTTGTCAGGAATAGGAGGAAACACAGGATCAGAGGAAAACCACATCATACAGTTTAAAGTCATTCCTGCCCTTCTGAAGAGTACTCAGCAGGGCAGTCAACATTCATTTCACTCTTACCCAGAAAAACTGCTTCCCCAGAAGCTTTCATTTTCTAGCAGGGCTGCGCTTTGCCTTGGAGCATCATATTAAAAAAGGATTCTAATACAGAAATGGGGGAATGATATTACTAGTGACCTCCAGTTCAATTTTCTTCTTGTCTGACAATTCAGTCAGACTTCTGTCAGCTGAAGGTACATATTATTGATCAGTTTATTTCATTTTCAAACTGAGCATTTGAAAGAGTGGCTGGGAGGAGTTGTCTGCTCACTTTGCAGTTGGTGGAGGGAGAGAGAGAGGCACTGGCAGGAGCCACATCAGCCCTCACTGTATGCTCTGCCAGTCTCTTCCCCAGGGGGAGGCAGCTGAGACAGCCCCCTTTAAGAAGATTCCTGGCATTTACACAGACAAGCTGAGGTTAATCTTATCTTAATTGGAAAAGACAAGGGGAGTGCAGTAGAGAGAAGCCCCCTACCGTAAGACATTCACCGATGGCGTTTTTTATTCACTTTATCCAAAAAAGCCTCTGGGCTTCACAGCTTGTTCTCCACATTTCTCAGGAAAAAAAAGAAATTAGATGGTTTTGCAGGCTGGTTTACACAGGCAAGAAACATTGACACATAGAATAAATTTCTGTTCCCCAGAACTAAATTTATCTGCTTCCTAAATGTAGCTGCTTCCTTAGCCAATCTCTTGTTCCAGATTGAGATAGGAAGAAATAATCCCAAATGTGACCTTTTCTGGCAGGAAGGGGCTTTAGTTTTTCAAACAGGCTTATGGAGCAGCCATTTAATTTAAGGAAGTTAAAATACATTAAATAACATTTCTCCTTCCTTAAATATGACTGGTATCTGTCTCGGAGCACAGCCTTGGAGTGACATGTAGGAGGTGGACAGGAAGGTCCTGGAAGTCGTGACTGGCCCATAGACTTGGTCCAAAGCACAAATGTACTCTGAACAGTGTGGTCTGTGGTGGTGGATGAGCTTTTTGTCTGCCTTAGAGGAGATTTGCACATGGTTACAAATTCTACCAGGACATGGGTAAAGCAAAAAGTCAAGGTAAACTGAAAAGTCAGTAGAAAATCCCTTGTTCAATTCAGTTTCGAAAAGCCTCAAGAAGCCCAGCTCATCAAGGAATCTCTTACCCTATTTTTAAAGCAAAACCTTCTGTTGGGTTGGGATCATTTTCTGAGAGCAGTGTTTCCACTTGTGCCCCATGGGTTTCGCAAGGCAGGTACGACACTCACAGTCAGCCCAGAATCTTGGTGACCTCCTGCTCCTGCTGAGCTCTGCCCCTCAGTCCTGGCCATCAGCCCTGTGATAACCACAGTCTAGGGAAGCAGAAACATCCCAAACGAAGAGCCTGAGAGCCATCCTGAAACAGACATTTGAGTTCAAATTTACATACTAAATCCGCAGCCCACGGCTTGGACAGGGGCACCCTTTGCTGGGTTAAGAACTGGCTGGATGGCTGGGCCCTGAGAATCATGGTGAATGGTGCCACATCCAGTCACTAGTGGTGTCCCCCGGGGATCTGTGTTGGGCCCAGTCCCGTTTAATATCTTTACTGATGATCTGGACAAGGGTTTCAGTCTACCGTTAGCAAATTTGCAGTTTTATCGTGCTAAGGCTGGTTAGAAAGGACATGGTGCCGGCAACTGGGCAGCAGCTGTCCAACAGAGCACAGGCAGGAGCACCCTTGGCCAAAGAGGCTTGTGTGGAAGTGCAGGTTGGTATCTTGCCTGTGGTTGCCTGCAACAGGCTTTGTGCCAGCAGGATTGCAGCTGTGGGTATTCTCCATGCTCCCCAGGGCAAGGAGAAATCCAGCCCCTTAATTTGGCTGGGAGGTGCAAAGGAGAGCATTGCTCCTTGCTTGCAGCCAGGCAGGGTTTGGCCATGGTTATCCTGGTAGTTCATGCAGGGATGGGATGAGTAAGCAATTCTGCAGGATGATAGGACGTAGTTCTTTTGTTAATAATTGGCTGTGAGGAAACAGAAAACAGGAGTTTTCTGGGATTTTTTGAGTGGAGAAATTGTCAGTTTGTTTCTACAGCGTAGACAAGTGAGAGTTTAAATGCATTTTTTGCAAGCAAAGAGCTTGCACTGATCTCTGTGTCTGACATGAAATTCTGATTTTTCTTAATAGCAGCACTCCTGCCAGGCCCTGAACACCAGCCCATTTCTCTTTTCCAGACAGCAGTGACATGGCATACCACTTTCCCATCTGCTCCATAGAGAACATAAATGCTCCATTATTTGGCCGTGAAAAAGAGCATCATTTTGTTTCTTGGTAGCTGGGTTTCTTGGCAGTCGAAACCAAGAAAAACCACTTCTTATTTTTCTTGCTAAAGCAGAACATATCTGCAGGTTTCTGCTGCCAACAAAATGTTGACCCCTCCCCGTCTCCATGTGCAGATGTACACATATCCTCCTGATGATACACTGCAAGATGGGGCTGTCCTTAAGAGATCTCACCAGCCACTGCACTATATTTAAATAGCAATCTTAGAGCTGAATAAGTCTGTTAAGTAAAATGGGTGTAAAGAAGCTGACTCTATTCTCCTGCAGGTTCTTACAGGCAAAAACCAAAAACTATTGAGACAAAGGAGCACATCACAGTTTTGGGAGAAATAATCTCATGTCTTTCTCCAAAGCTTAGCAAAATTCAAGCCTCCACATAAAGTTCATGAACTCATTTTTGTGGCACAGAGACAATGTAAAGAACAGGGTTGTATTTTTCTACAGAATTCCGTTCTGCTGGTGTATTTAAGCTATATGCACCATTTTTTTTTCCCCAAGAGGATATATGAGCCATATGTCTAAATAATTTGCGTACCACATATTGGGTGGGATTTCCAGTGTTCCTGCTGGGCCCATTGCTGCAGGAATGATGCTGAAACAGATGGAAACTATGCTGACAGCCGTTGATGTGACCAGTATGTACAAGGGGGTGCAAGCCTGCTCCTGAGGCTCCTGACTGCAGCCCTGGGATGTGGCCTGGGGAGAGGTAATAGGAGCAGCTTCAGCATCTGTGTGTGCAGGCAGAAGGAGGTGTGTTTTCCAGAGAGATGGATGAGCAATGTCACTGCAAGGAGCCCAGCTTTGTTACAAATTCTGTCCTCAGCCCTGGCAGTGCAGCCACAATCTGTTTTGATTGACTATGAAATGGGCTCACTCGTATCAGACCATTCCCACTTATGAAGCCATTCTGATGCTGAAGTCCCAGAGACTTGCAAGGCTTTAGCCAAAGGGAGAAAGACGAGAAAGGGAGAAAATCCTACCCACTGAGCCATGTTTGCACAAAGCGAAAGGTTGGGCGTAGTGTAAGGAAGGAAAAAACATAGAATCATAGAATGTTAAGGGGTTGGAAGGGACCTTAAAGACCATCTAGTCCCAACCCTCCTGCCACAGGCAGAGACTCCTCCCACTAGACCAGGTTGCTCAATGCCCCATCCAACCTGGCTTTGAACACTGTCAGCGTCAGGGCATCCACAACCTCCCTGGGCAACCTGTGCCAGTGTCTCACCCTTCCCAGAGTAAAAAATTTCTTCCTAATGTCTAACCTAAATTTCCCCTTTTTCAGTTTGTACCCATTACTCTTTTTCCTATCACTGCAGTTCCTCATTAAAAGTCCCTCTCTGACTTCCCTGTAGGCCCCCTTCAGATACTAGAAGGTTGCTATGAGGTCTCCACACAACCTTCTCTTCTCCAGGCTGAACAGCCCCAACTTTCTCAGCCTGTCTTCATAGGGGAGGTGCTCCAGTCCCCTTATGAATTTTGTAGTCTCCTCTGGACTTGCTCCAACACTTCCATGTCCTTTTTTTGTCAGGGACACCAGCACTGTACTCAGCACTCCAGGTGGCTCCTCACAAGAGCAGAGTAGAGGGACAGAATCACCTTTCTTGACCTGCTGGCCATGCTTCTTTTGATGCAGCCCAGGATTCATTTTTCTTTCTGGTCTGTGAGTGCACACTGTTGGCTCATGTTGAGTTTTTCATCAGCCATCACAGAATTGTGTATGTCACTGCTGTCTTCTCAGCACTTTCTAGCCAGTTTTGTTTCACTTTCCCTTCATCACATCCCTTATGCTTATCAGAACATCAGAGAGTTTGAGTTTGCCTAACTCAGCTCACTGGTACTTGCTGGCATCAGCTACTGCCTATCCCAATCCTGCGTGGCTCCTTGGCACCCAGACCCAGCTGGGTAGCACCCTGTGTGCCTCCACCACTCCCAATGGACTGCCCTGGCAGGCTGGGAGCCTTTTCATGTGGATGCAAAGGCAAGATTGAAGAACAGAGGGCTGCAGCCAGGTCAATGAATGAAGCACCACTGTATCCCCCTCTCCACTGGCTGTATGATGGTCCCTCTTCTGCTGGTGTGAATTGCTACCTGCTCTCTTGAATGGACATGCTGCAGCTGTCATGAAGACTAAAACCTGATTTATGAGCAGCCTCCTGTGCCTAGAGGGATAGGGTGACTCAACATGAGGCAAGTCACAGTATGGCATTTGCCAGGACTTGTTGGCTGCTGTGTTGTCTCTGCTTTTTCTCAGAGTGGCAGCTGCTCTGTGTTCTGACAGAGGTTTGGATGAGGCAATCTTTGGTACAGACCTCTTGACACTGCAGACCTGAAGTGCTCCCACTGCCACGGAGGTGCAGGACATCTGAGCACACCTCGCTGCTGTTCTGCTGCCCCCTCTGCTGCCACCCATCTGAATTACTTGGCTGCCAGAATTGTCACTCCACGTTGCAGCCTGTGAAGAGGATGATGCTCTAAAACCAGATGAAACAATAAAGGAAGGCAAAAAAACCCCACTCTGCTCACCACTGACCACTAATTTCCTTTGAGTTTTGGAGATTATATACAGATTGCATATATATGTAGTGCATAGTTCTCTTTGCTCCTAGTGGCCTTCTGCTTCTGGAGAGAACCAAAGGCTAGGGCTGTTCTTTGGGTTAAATTTGGACTCAGAGAAAAAAGGTGCAGGATGCAGGGTGGTCAGAACTATAACAGCTTTAAAAAAAAATTGCAAGGGAGAAGCAAAAGATTGCAAGGGAGAATGGTCTGAGGCTTTATTGGGTTGATAACCTCATGGCATCTCAAATGGTGGTTGGGAAGTAGCTCAGTGAGGGGGTGGCTCAGTCAGACTTTGGGAAAACAGAACTGACTGGGGAAAGCAAAGTTTTTCATAATTAAAATTAAGTTTTCTACAGAAGACAGAGTTGGAGGAATTTCCTTGTGCAAAGACATCTCCAGAGCACAGCCAGTTTCCCAACACTCTTTGTCTGATGAGTCAAAGGAAAATAAATCACTTTTGATAAAACAACTCCCAAAACACAGTACATTCAGAGCACTGTTTACGTTAACAATGAGGCAACTAATAGCTTGCACCAGAAACAATTAACCACAACCAAAAACATTCCTGTACTGTTTTAGTCACGACTTCCCCAAACCCCAGCACTTCCTCCTGGTGTGCCATGCCTGCTCAAAGGCTAGAGGCACAGCCCAGGCAAGGTGCATCTCTTCAAATTTTGTCCCCCAGCTCCCCCAGAACAACCGCAGCAGCAATGACTTCTCAAGCTGATCCTGCAGTGACTGCAGTTCAGACAGCCCTGGACCACATTTGATCTGTGCCACCAGGTGAAATCTATCTCCTGGCAGACAGAGTCAGTGCATGCTTTCCTCTCAATAGACTTTTCAGAGAAGAAATCCTTTCCTTTGGCTACCCCTGTGAGCACAGCTGTTCCTTTGAAAGGTTTGGGCTGCAATACCACTGGCTGAAACATTCAGTCTGAGCCCAGAAATTCTTAAGATCCTGCTAGACCTAGCTTGGTCTCACACTCCCACATCTTTTTCTCTAGCATTTTGCTCATTTGTTTCTATTGAAGATTCACTGTTGTTACAAGAGGCATCTCAAAGTGCTTTACATCTTTGCAGAAGACATCTGCACATTTCCATCTGCCACACCATGTCGCTTTTACACACATATTTCAGCACCAAAGTATGAGCAAGCAGATGGCCAGTGGCAACAAGTCCACCCAGACAAGGGGTTCTTTAGCAGAAAATCAGCTGTAGCCCACATTCCCCAGCAGGGGGTAACACCAGGGGCTCTATGTGTGAAGCATTGCTGAACTGGAGCAAAATCTTAATATTCCAGTTCCTGAGCCATTTCATAACTTCTCCGGCCATCTGTCCTTTGGCAAGATCCTGTGGTAAGTGCAGCGAGGCAAGCAATACTTTATGCAACCAGGGTTGGCATGCTCTTCCCAAAACTGTTCCCCAGCTTCTAGGTTGCACTATGCTTACCCCAAGATAGCTCCAGTCACTCAGGCCGCCTGGCCTGTTCAATTCCCCTGGCAGAGGCATATCCTCCTTCTTTACTGATATTATGCTCAAACCACATTAAACAACCACTATTGTGTCTTTCAAGGAAAATCAAGTTTGTGAGCTGGGCTCACAATTGTGGCCAGGTCCTTCCCACAAATTAAAGGGCAGAAAACCAAAAGGCAAGAAGTTGAAGGCAGTAATGCAATTAGGAGCTGTTAGCATGAGTCTCCAGGCTTGCATAAAGGTGAAATAATCTAGAAAAATGGTCTCCTTGGAACCTTTCTCTTTTCAAATTATTCCTTATTTAAAACAGGCGTGAAATACATTTGTGGATGACAAGGAAATTCAGGCTAATTAACCATGGATGACATGAAGAATCCACTCAGGACATAGAATCAACAAACATATTTCCTTCTTCAAAACTGCAATGTGATCCCACCTCTCCCCTCCCAGCCCAAAGGAGCAGCCCCAGGGTGTCTCAGTCTGAGGGAGCACAAGGTTTACAAGTTTCCCTGCAAAGGCTTTCAGTCAGAGCCAAAACTCTTGAATTTTGCTATGTAGTTTAGCTACCACCTCAAGTGACCAGAGCTACTTTGATACATGTCAGTACCTCTTCTCCAGCAGCTGAGCTGGTTGAGATGCAAAGAGCAAACCTTCAACCCCGATCTTGCAGCAGGCACTTTCAGGGCTGTGCAGTGCAGAGGGATCAAGCATGCATTTGGAAAACCACACAGTGTGCCTGCTGAGGCTGCTCCTTCACTGGGCAAGAGGCAACCAAGCATGAAGGATGTGGGCAATGCAAAGCACTTGACCTGGGGCTCTGCAGCAGCCTGTCTGTCTTGGAAGATGTAGCCAAAGTCCTGTGCAGTCATGGCTGTGTGAAATGCAGCAAGCAGACTTTGTGAACCGCTCCTGAGCTTCGTGTCAGTTCTTGTGTAACTCTGCCCTAATGGAGGTCAGGACTCTGCACCACCAAGCCCCCTGTTCAGCTCTGGATGCCAGAGCTCAGTGGAAGTGTAGACCCCAGCCCTAAGTGTGCGTTCCCATCTCAACCAGAATTAACCTGCATTAGTTCAGAGTAATGTCTGTGTTTTGTTCCTTTTGGTCACAAACTACCTCTTCTTTTCCTGAAACAAAATGTAATTCTCCCTTACTTTGGAATTTCCCACAGCACCAAAAAGGCCAACTTCTGCTGAGCGCTATGCAAGATGCTGCCACCCGTGGGCTATAAAATCGTCAGTAGCACTCTGTGGTTGATGTGAGCAAAGTGAGGTTTGCAGAAGGAGGTTTCTAAAGACCAGACATGACACAGAAAGAAAAACCAAGATGCTTGGAGAGCTTGTCTGCTGGTAGAGGAGCCTCAGCGAGTCCTTCTCTTTCAGGTTTTCTACTGTGATTGAGATATCAAACATCTCAGCTCCATCCACCACGTTGTCACTTTTCTCACCAATGTCTCTTGATCTAGCAAAAAATACAACCCGTTGCTGCAAGTAAAGTCTGGCTGACTAAGATATTCAGAAGAAATTCTTCATTGTGAGGATGCTGAGGCACTGAAACAGGTTGTCCAGAGAAGCTGTGGTTGTCCCATCCCTGGCAGTGCTCAAGGCCAGGCTGGATGAGGCTGTGAGCAACTTGGTCCAGTGGGAGGTGTCCCTGTCCATGGCAGGGGGGTTGGAACTAGATGGTCTTTTCACCTGAAACCATTCTATGATTCTATGACTTCAGGTATAACACAGTTCCCTAGAGCACATGCACGTTGTGGGAGGCACCCTAAGATCCAGAATGATTATTGGGATGGTAGCTTTGGTAGCCATCCTGCTCAGCAACAGCCCAACCTGCTCATGCCCTTCAGCAGCAGCACTGCGCTTTTCTATCCAGGTTAAGAATGTGTCTGTTTAACTTCGACTGCATATTTATAGCTATTATTGGGGTTTTTAGATCTGTAAGTAAAGCTGTAGAGATTTGTGTGGTTTTTGCATTAGGATCGGCAGATTCGGCACGAGTTCCTGGCTCACTCTGCATGCGGTGACTGCAGAGGGGAGCCGGGCGCGGGCTGCGTGCAGTGGTCGTGGTTAGCTATAGGTGGCACGCTTGAACAGGGTAACCCCTGCCTTCCCTCGGCAGCCCGAGAGATCCCCGGTAAGGGACCTGACAGACAGAGCTCTCCTCCAAAGGGAGGATTGGATGAACATCTGCTCTTCAGCAGGCACATACATCCACACCTACATCAGATGCCGATAAGCAGAGCTGCTGCGAAGGCAGATTTGATGAGGTCTTGCCTGTGGGCGCAGGTGACTCCAGGTCCCTTGTGCTGTTTGCAGGGCACTGGGGTGCTGGTGGTGTGCTGTTCATCAATGCTCTTAGGACAAGATCTTTCTTTCGTTTCCCTCTCCACTCCCCTGCTCCCCTCAGTCACTCTCGATGAGCCTCTGCAGGACTTCATCTCCCATCCAGTCTGGAACTCCATCACAGCAGCCTGGAGCTGGCTGTCTTATTGCTGCCTCACCTTCTCCCTCCCTGCTGCCTTCAAACCACCTGGCTGGGATGTTTCTCAGACCTGTGGTCTTCTCCAGGTGGCCAAGTCTCTCCTGGAAAGCACGTGAGTGTCTCCAAGCACTGCCTGCATGGGTGATTTATGGTTCAGTTTGTGAAGCCAGACTAAAACCTTGGCAGCAATGGTGTATTTTCAGATACACTGGAAATGAAAATATTTGAGGTTTGTTCTTAGTGAAAAAGTAAGAAAAACACCCATCTGTTTGGGACCAAATGTTTCATGGGGGGAGGTAGAAGGGCACTCTAATTACCTAGTGGTTTTCTTGTTTCTCAAAGGGTAAGCATCATTTTCAAGAAAAACCACAAGAGCAGAACATGAAGAAAGGCAAGCCTGGCATTTAGATGAAATCTTGGATGTCAACTTTTCACAAGGTTTTCCTTTTTTTTCCCCCTTCTATTTATTATTTTTATTTTCCAGCTGAAGTCGTTTGCTAAATGCTCCTCACTTCCCAAAGGCTGCTGGAAATGACTCAGCCGTGCACAGGGCTGACAGGGCATGGCTGTGGCTGGGTAGTGGCAGATGCCTCTGACTCAGGCTGGGCGCTGCCCCATCACCTCTTCCTGCCCAGGCTGGACTGGCACCCCTCCAGGGCAGGGACCCCTTCTTAGAGCAGGTGAAGACCACCCTGGCCCCACGGGAGGTGCAAGGTGCAAGATGCCTCCAGCATCCAGGCCATGCATCCTTGAGCCTCACTGTCCTGGTCCCCAGCTTGCCCCTGGGCAGGAGGAATGCCAATTTTTTTTCTGGAAGATTCACAGTGTTTCCAAAGAGAAGGAGTCTCAAATGAGAGTCACCATCTGCCCAAGTGTGATGGACAAAAATTTTGTGGTTTTGCTTGAATTTTAAATAAGAATACGGCATGTTTTTTCATCACAGCTTCCCCACCAACAGCCACTTTCACACTGATAAAAATCAGGTAGTGTGATAACATGGTAAATAGATTTCAATGTTCCCTTTCTCAAAGACACTTTTACATTTCATCCTATCTTGGCTTCAACCTGGGTGTATCCACATTGCTGATTAACACTAAAATTTTTAAAATACTCTTAAATTATTCTTATAATAAAAAATTTAATTATTCTTAAGAAACTCTTTAAAATTATTAAACATATTCTTAAATTATTCTTAAAAGTGGTCTCAAGCAGCTCCATAAGGCAGGTGATAATAGTGGGCAGAAAACAGCAGAAAGAGACAAAAGGATTATGTCAGAACTGCAATCATGAAGGCTTTTTCTACCACATAAGGACAAGTCCCTTGGCTTCAGTGATACTTCCAAGACAACAAGTAAATAACTCTGCTAACAGTCAACTGGAGCCCAAGTGGAGGACAGATTAGACAAACTGATGAAATATTCAATGTGAACATCTAGTTGCCTCTAGTGGCAGATCTCAATTTGTAACACAGACAAAACAGTATTTGAAATGTAAGTCTTTTTTGTTTCAACCCTTCATCCAGGACTTCATGAGTCTGTCCCTGGAGGTATCTAAGCAACAGGGTATAATTGTGTTCTCTTATGCCGAATGAGCAATGTCTATCTTTTTTTTTTAATGATGAAAGAGGAAAAGTCACAAAATTTGTTCCCAGGTTTGCGTATCCTTATCAGATGTGACGGAAATTCAGAAATTTAAATATGGGCAAAAAAGATGAGGAAACTCTGCCTGTGTCACTGCACACGATAGGTTTGACTGTTCTGGTTTTTCTGAAGTTCTCTACAGCTTAGTGTGGAGATCTTCTGATAACTGGCAAATGAAATATGACTTACTTTGGAAGTGGTTTTCCTGAGTGTAGGTTGATTTATTTAATATCTCTCTACTTCAAATGGCAAAGGAACACTTTGAAGAAAATATGTTTGTTGAAGTTCTGAGTTTATTTCCACTTCAGGGCTGAGGAAAGCTTTGACCCTAGGGAAGCAGGGACCTCTACTACTAAAACCAGACTTCTCAAACTTGAAAAAGTCCTTAAAATGGCAGCAGGTTTACATCTTGTGCTACAAAGAGCCAGCCAAAAATAAAGTTTCCTGAAGAAAACACCACCAAAAGAGCTTTTGCAACTCTCCTTCAAAGTCTCCAGGTGAGGTTTTAACTGTTCCAGCTCTTGTGGGCTTTCACATTCCATCAGAGGAGAATGGATGGAGCATTACATGTGAGAGACTGGTCTTGGCCAAGCCTAGGGCAGGTTTTGCATGCCCTGGTGGGATGAAATGCATGCTCACTCTTCTGATACAGCTGTGGAAAGGTCAGGTGACACAACTTAACCTGGTGAGGAAAGTGGGTTTAAAACTAGTGCCTACCTTTGCCAGCAATCACTGAGCACCCCACTTTGTTGCTTTAGCACAGGGGGCCAGAGAGAGACATTTGAGCTGCTGGGAAAAGAAGTTATTAAGCTTTTTTTGACCAATACACAAAACTGACGTTCATGAGCTGATCTAGCTAAAGCACTACAAAACTATGCAAGTGAAATCTCAGTTTAGGTCTAGTTATGTCTGTTTATGTGTTTCTGTACCAGCTTTGTGCCTTCCTCCCATCAAAGCAAGCTAAATTAACATAAGCCACATCTATGTCAGCTTCAGTGTAACCTTCTGTATACAGGTTTCTCTAAAACCTGCTTTTAAGCTGTCTTGAAGACAAAACACCACACTCATCTCTTCTAGAAACTTAATCAAAGCATCACTGCATGTTCCTCGAGCAGGGACTGGTACATTTTTGTTTACTTCCTGCACTTTACTGAAGTCAGTATGAAACAGCACTGGAGCACCTCAGCCAGTGCTTTGTGCAGTAGCCCTGCTGTGGTCAGTGGAACTGCACTTGTGGAACTAAATTTGGCCCTGTGGGCTTCTGTCCTGCTGAGCTGCATTGGGAAAAATGAAAAGGGAGGAGAAATACCCAAGAGTGAACTGCTGTGGAGTTGGAGCCATAATAAGGATTAAAAACATATATTCTTAATTTTACTTTTGAAAAATTAAGACCAGGCAGGAACAACCTAAGCAGGGACAATCTGGACCTTCATGCACCTTCCTCTTCCCAGTGCTTCCCTTGCAATATTAGCTCTGGCCCTCTTTTTTCTGCAAGTTGTTTTGCAACCTCTGCTCCTTGTTGCACCGTGTGCCACAAACCAAACAGCCCCATTATGACAATCAGGGTCTAATGCATGATGGTGAACATTCAGGATATTTAAATAGGGTGGCTTTTGGAGTCAGGGTCAGATGCTGGTTCCAAATTCAGCTACATTACACTACCTTGGGAAATCAGTTTTGTTGGCTCTCCGGAAACCTCTCCAAAACAAGAGTAGTGCTAGAGCACAAGCTTTGCTGTAGTCACCCCAGGTTATCCCATCTCTTCGTTCTTTAGTTAATTTGGACCACCAGGATCAAAACTGGAGCTCCCATGTTCTACTGTTTTTTGGGGCTGTGACTGGATCCTGATAGAGATGTGAGCTGAAACTGTCCCCAGAAGGCAAAACTCCTGCAAAGATTTCCCTAATTCATCTCTTCCTGAGAAACCTCAGCTTATTTTTTAACTTTTTTTTGAGAAAACAACATGTGTTAAGCATGTCAGAATGTAACATTGCAGAATGAGCAGCTAAGAGTGAGGTACCAGGTGGGAAGACAAAGAACTTGGGCCAAGGTGGATGGGGGGAGCTTGACTGTTTACAGGATTGTCTGCACTCTTGGTTACCATGACCTGGCTCAGATTCCCTGTCCTCTGATGAGCACGTCTGATCTTCACAGTACTTTGCCTACAGAGCTTTGGAGAGCTACAGTGCAATGGGAGAAAGCATATGTGTTTTGGTGGTTTTGCCCTGTTTTCTGGAACGCATGTGAGGAGGAACTGACAAGAGCTGGTAGCAGAGCAGAAGGCGTGTGGGAGTCCTGCCACCAGCTCTGCAGAGCCAGGCAGCTGCACAGCTGCCATGCCAAAAGTGGAAGCCGGGGCACACAGTCAAATTGGCTTTGCACGAAGGGGAACCAACCAGGTGCTCAGGGCCAGATCCTGCTCTCAGTTTACAGCAGGTGAAGTTAAGGGTTAACTAGTTGCAGGACAGCTCCATACCCAGCTGGCAATGCAGGCAGCAGAGCTTGATTCCTTGGGTCAGTGTGGTGCAGCAGAAGAGGAAGAGGCGCGGGATCATCTGCGGGCACAAAAAAAGAAAGATAGGTTCAAGTGTGGCAAGATGTTCATCCTCATTGCTTATTGTCTGTTTCTTTCTCAGTGCTGCACTGACCATTCTGCCCTGTCCCTGGCTGCCTGTGGCCTACCTAGACCTCCCCTCAGCATGCCATGGGCTTGTGCTCCTGTTGCTGAACCCATGCTAGTGAAGGCAGACAAGCAGCTGCATGCAGCAGTGAGGGGCTGGCACAGGAATGGCTGCACTCAATGGACTGTCACCCCGTGCTGTGGAGATGTCCCCTGCTGGAGGGCTGTGGGCAGCAGAGGCACCACTGGGCTGCATTTTACCATGGGCTGGTGACCCCCAGAACAGGTGTCATACAGCTGTCTCTATCCCTCCTCCTTTGGCTCTTCCCTGAGCGTCCTCATGCCCCTTTCCATCCTCTGCTTGAGGCTGCCCCTGATATCCTGTGGTGGTGTCCAGTAGAGAGGAAAGTACTACTCAGAGGGCTAGATGGGACACAGGCAAAGAGGCTGTGCAAGTGTAGAAACGCCTAACATGTTGTCTGGGGAACAACTGGGACTGGGGAATTCACACTGTGCTTCCTCCTCCAGCATTGCTCCAACGTAGAGCATTTTCCCTGTTTTAATCATGTACCGTGAAATCTGTAGGCACTCTAGGACCACATTCACAATTAGAGACAGAGAAGCTGGGTGACAGCTGCAGCAGTCAGGGAAACAACAGCTTGCATATACTGAAACATACAGAAACACTCTTTCCAGAAAACTGGACTATATCTGACTGTTTGGTTAGGGGGGGAACCTCAATGCCCAAAGGCAGCCAGTGCTGTCCCCATGCCAGCTTCCAGCTCCATCTGGGCATCCCTACAGCCTCAGGAGCCAGCAACTGCTGAGCACACTGTAGCACTGAAAGCTGCTCCCTCACGGGCTCCTGCACGGGTCCTGCTAAAGCACACGCTGTCGGCCGAGGAGGAGGAGGACGCAAAGGAAGGGAGGAAGCAAAGCCGAGCTGAGAGGTAGGTAATGCTCAAAGGCATGGGAATTTGCTTTACCTACCAAGCACTGAGGAAAACTTTCCCAAACCCTAGCCCTTTGCTACGAGGGGACTGACTAGTGACGGTATTTTTTCTTTAGGACAGCCTGTTGTTTTCTTTCTGGTGCTCACCTGTTGCATTTTGGACTGTGTGAAGCCTAATTGCTGCTCGTGCAGCTGCCTTTGCACTGTCTCGGAAGAGGCTATGTTAAAAGTTGGTCCCTCCTTCTCCCCTGCCTGATTCCTGTATTTTTTGCACCCATGGCTCTGGATGACCTGGTGCATCTGTTAGCTCTGCAGTGCTTCTCACCTTCGGTAATCCAGCCCCTAGAGCCTGTGCTGGAGATGAGAGAGGATGTGAAACACAGGCGTGCTGGGGATGTTTTCAGCTCAGGTGCTGTGCACTCACGCTTTGGTGATGGCCAAAGGGCTGATACTTTCTCTCCTGTCTAGTTGTCTGAAAACACTTAATTTAAGTGTAAGACCTGTGTGTCCCTGACTGCCAGCAGAGTTGGCTGCTTTTTATGACAGCAGGATTTTCTCTCTGCCTGCAGCAATTCCCTGCCCTCCACTCTCACACCACAGGTAAGCCTCCTCCTTTCAGTGCAATGTGCACTCTGTGGCCACGAAGGAGCCAGAGTGGGATGTCAGGGCAGCAGTAGGAAGCAGCTGCCTGCCCAGCTGCCTCTCTTCCCCACAGCCTGTGTCTCAGCCCTGCACTGCGTAGTGAGCCAGTCACTTTGCTGATGCTGCTGTAAACTTGTTTCCTGGAAGATTGGATGCCCTTGCTTTTTGCATAAGATCGATTTTCAGCCAGAGCAGGCAGACCTCCCGCTGTGTTCCCTATAATGCTTCAGGACAGCACAGCCATGCTGAAGCTGGAGCTGTGCTAGCTGGAGTTATGGCTGTTTTGCTATACCAACCTCTCCAAATCCTTTCCGTGTTCCTCTGTTATTTTTGTATTGGTTGTGGGAATTTTTTTTCTCAACGAGTTTCTTGGAGGATTGCTGAGCACCCCTGGGATCAGCAGGATGGAGGGTGCTGAATGGACTTCTGATAGGGTTCTGTAACAGCTGAAGGCCATTTGTGTGATTTTGTTGGCTGCCAGCACCTTCAGACCATAGCTTAGGATTCTAGACATAAGATTAACAAAAACCAACTTTGCACTAAAAGCAAGACTGGATGTCAGACTTGCAGATATTCCCAGGGCTGAGTTTTTAACATCACTTGTGATTTCATGACCCTTTTTTGTCACAGGTTTCTAGAGAGCCTGGAGACCAGTGTGTAATTTTCCTGTGCAGTCACTTCCTCCTTTTGTCCAAAGAGGTGTGTTTTATACTGAGCTTAACAGCGAGACCATAAATGAAATCGTGATGGGAGCACACTCATACTATTGAACAGCATGCCTTACCGGGAAGTGCATTAAGTGTTAACCTCCTTTGGTTTATGTGGTCAGCTGCTGTTTGATGTCTTATCACAATACCTATTCACATTTCAAAGAGCAAAGAAAACCCCAAAATGTGCATTTTTTTTTTTTTTCATAATGGTATTTCACTTTGCCACCTTGGACTGTGGATCTATTTTATTATGTTACAGAGAAGAATTTCTGGTTTAAATTTGCTTTTAATTTTCCAGGCTGAAATGAGCCATAGCAGGAACAAACAAGGGTTGGTTTGTTCCATCTTCAGACCCATTTTACTGATAGAAGTCTTGAATAGTCAAAAAGGCAAGCTTACTTTATCCCAGCTTATGGCAACTATGATTGACAAAGTGGGGTGCAAAGGTTTCCCAGAGCTGACTACCCCCCACTTACATGCTGGGCTCTTCTTTAGAGAAAGCTGACACTGGGTAGGGTCTTCTGAGTTTGGAGTTGTTCACTTTGTACACATTTGATAGAAAAAAGGTAAAGCAAGCAGAGATAATTTTGAGTTTAGGGAGCATAGACACCCAAACCACTTATTTTTTTTGTTTTGAACATTATTTGAGATTAATTCAAGAGCTTTCTTTTTCTTCAAAGAGTGCCTAGAGCACTGTGACTCAGGTCTTGACTTTGGGATTTCTCAGATGTCCTTTGCTCTGTCCAAGAAATATGGACACATTACCATTTTTCTTGTCTATGAATTAGGTCTGGTCTTGAGTTAGGTCCTGCTCGGAAAGACCTTCAAAAAGTTAATGAAACTTTTGACCTTTTACTCTCCTGCCTACCAACTTACAAGGTAGGAAGTTTTTATGGTCCTTGGAATTATGTGAGCTTATCAGAAAAGAGTCAGCAAAAGAAAATTCATGTGTTGCAAAAGAAAATAGAGATTTTAACTATGCAGTGGAAAAGTTCATCTACTTTATCCCACTCATTTGAAACCCATACCAGAAAAAAATAAAGCTGCAGTTTGATATTGAGAAGGAAACCTGACCCACACATTTGCATACCGGAAAGTGACTTGTCCTTCTCTTATTCAACCCAGCTTCTTGCTGGATTTGTTATTTTTTGAACATTTTAGGCTGTATCTATTATCTTCATTGAGCTGTGCATGTCCATCCCCAGCCCACAGGAGAGGAGGATGGTGTAGGTGGTGGGAATCTGTTTTACCCTGTCTAGTTTAAGGGATCTTCCTCACTGCTGTGGTGAAGAGAGGGTAAGAAGGTGAATGCAAAAAGCAAACTCCTTTCTGTCAGTGCAAGGTCAGCCGAAGTCACGTTTGGAGCCCCAGGGTGCTGCTGGCAAACCTTGGCATACTTCCCTGTAAGCAGCAGGGGCTTGATTATTTGCTTTTTCTCTCAAGCAGCATCATGCAAGATCAGGAGAGAGTTTAAATGCGGTGAGCATTAATCCCTGCAGGTTTTGCACCTGCACTGCTGCCTTCAGCTTAAGAAAAGACAGGGCTATCTGATGAACAGTAGAACAGTCTGCCCTGCTAGCTCATGATGTGCCTGGACACTGAGTGCAAGGGCCTTCCCTCTCCCCCAGCACGCTCTGGCTCATGGGCCAGCCCAGCAGCTGGGCAGTGGTGGGGATGGTGGACGTGCCTGCTGTGGACAGCAGGGTGGGTCTTTGGTGTGGAAAATTACTTCCCAAGAGCCTGGTGCCACACCTCGCTAGAGACCTATGCCCCTGGATGTCTCCACCAGAAAGGTTTGAAATTCTCTCTCTGATATTGGTGAAAAGCCACCCTACATTGAACATGGCACAAAAGTGTGTGTCTACATTCTGCGTTGTCAAACTCTTTTAGCCTTATGCCTATTGTTGTGAGCTTGACCCTTGCAATTCCAGCTTTTGCCAAACACATTCTGATGCCCTCATTACCGGGCCCTTTGACTCATCACCTCTCGTAGAGAGGGTTGAGCGAACCTTGAGGTTTTCAGCGCTTGGTATCTTGCACATTTCCTGCAAGAGGTGGCAGAAAAATGTGTTTCCTGAGATGAAGTAAGCGAAAAAGAATAGCTATGAAAATCAGACCAAAAGAACCTAAAAAACTACGAAAAATAGTAAAGCTGTTCACCAGCTTCCTGTTTACCAGCGGCTCAGATAAAGATTTATCAGTGGCGTTGCCAAGCTCTCCTCACACCTCTGCTCATACTGCAGCAGCGTGGGTGTGTGTTACCCCAACAAAGCCCCTTTTTGTGCTCCTGGCAAGGGCAGAGGCCTGAAGGAGACAGGACAATGCCACACAGATGCTTGCTTTAAAATTGTAGCCACTGTGGTCAAGATGGGAAATGCCAGATGCCCAGATTTCAATGCATGATGCTCTCGTGCTGAGAGCAGCCTGCCAGTGGCAGGGTGCAGGTTTGAATCCAGGGTCCCTGAGTCATCAACCCAATCCTAAACTACACAGAGTTCCCTGTTTTAAGAGCATGATTACATGTGTTTCACCTTTTTTCCTTTAAAAATCTGATAATCATCTGGAGTTTCTTCCAGAGGAGGCTCCTGCAGCAAAAATGGAGACAGACATGGGCCCTGGTACCCACACGGGGAGTTTCCACCCTGAGGCCTCCTGGTTCCTCACAGCCACGGGGCTGGCATGGTCTGAGGCCAGTTGAGAGGCAGAACTGGTGCAGCCACTTGTGCTTTTCAGTGGTCTCTGACAGGCGCTGCCTGGCTCGGAGCCAGGACCAGAGCTGTGCTCTGGCCGGGCTGGGCAGGGTGGGGCAGCTGCAACTGGGTGCTACCGGTGTGTGGCCACCCAGCAGTGGTGGTGGTGGCCAGTGGCCACCTTTTCCCTGAGCCAGTGTGGCCAGTGCCAAGGTCTGGTGGCGAGGTCTGGGCAGCCAGCCAGCACAGGGACCCTTGATAATCTGGTGGGGAGCCATCAGCTTATGCCAGAGAGGGAATTACGTGCCAGTCAGTGCAACTACAGTTGCTGGAAAGCTCTAGAAGGTATAAGCAGGCTGCAGGAAAATAAAAAAGTAGGAGCTGATACAGATTTGCCAAGGGGCCGCTATGTCAAATCAGCCTCAGTTACAGGCTCATGCCACCTGGCAAAGCAGTGGTATCTCATACCTCAGAGCTAGCAAGCTTTCTGAGCCCCTCAATCAGCCTTCATGTGGGTGCACAAGTGCTCAGACAAACTCCTGAGTGGTTGCCACTGGACAAGAGGACTGCTCAGAAGGATCCTGCATCCAGGGCTGCACCCTGTGCTTGCACAACCCAGCATTTGCTGCACTTTGCTGCTCTGGATGAAGATCTGGCGCATGATTTTGCTATTTTTACACATGCCATCATACTGGGAAGGGGTACAAATGTACTGGGGGACAGGATGACTGCTTAAATTGACCTTGACAGCTGAAAAGGCCTGGCAGCAATGGGCTGCAGTGCATTGAGGACAAGTGGCCACTTCTCCCAATGAGCAGGGTCAGCTGAGGCCACAAGCACAGTATGGGGAAGGCAGCATTTCTGGAGAAAGCATCTGAGGGCTGACATCCAGCACGAAAGAACTGTGAATCCACCAGTGCTACATGATTGCAAAAGAAAATAGCTACCCCAGGCAGGTGACTCTTCCAGTCTGCTTTGCCAGTTTGGGGCACTGCAATGCAAAAAAGATTAAGAAAAACTGGACAGTCACCAAAGAAGAACAGCAACTACAATCAAAAATTTAGAAAGCATGACCTCAGAGGAAAAAATATTTATTGAGAGCTGTTAAGAATGAAGGAAAACATTATCTTATAATATTTTAAAATAGATAGAAGTAATTGTTCCTCCAAGGCTAAGGTAAATAACTGGCTCAAATTATACCAGGAGAGTTTTGGATTAAGACAAATTTACTAGGTGCGAATCTGGAGAAGCACTAGGATGGCTCATAAGGCGAAGATGGGGGAAAGCAGGGGCTGTAGGAGCAGGCGGAACAACTGCATAGCAAGAGTAACAGTGGGACACTGCCCCTGCCTTCAAGAGAGGGGACAGACTCCATGATCTCCCAGCGTCCCACGTAGCCCTGCATTCTGTGATTTCTCTGTTCTTATTGATTCTTGCTTGCAGCCTTCTCTGCTCTCCAACCTCGGCCAAAGCACTGTCAGATGCAAATCTGAGAGGTGCCTGTGCCCTGGTGAACCAAAGGTTTGGGACAGCAAAGGTTTAAAAACCTAAGTGCTCCAGGGTGAGAAAAATATGTGTCAAGTAAGGGACAGATGGAGAAGATTTTTGTTCTCAAAGATTCCATATGCAAGAGATGTATTTGTTTACTCCTTTGTGTCCCACAATTACCCTCTCCTAACGCATGGGTGAGAAATTCCACTCACTGCTGACACCGCTATGAATGAGTTACTGTGCTGGGAGTTTTGCAACGCACTGATTAGTGCTTGGGTGAAACCAAACGATTGTGCAAGGCTGCAGCTGTCAGAGCCGTAATCCTTGTGGCTTCGGTGCCGGCAGTGAAAAGCAGAGCGTGGCGCAGAGTGAGCTGGTCCAGCCTCACCAAACACCTCCAGCTGCTTCTCCTACACAAACTCAGTCAACAGTTTTTGGAGGATTCTCTGGCTCACAGCCTTTTTTATTGCACTGAGCATCTGCTGCAGGAGAGAGAGCCAGAACAATGCCAAATAGGTTTTTCCTGTGCACATTTGTATGTGTCTGCACAGACAAGCACTTTGTTACGGTAATACAACTCCACATTTCAGTGGAGGGTGTCAATTTTTTTGCTGATCAAGCCGAAAAGAAAAATAGAAACTTCTGCCTGCTATCAGCACAACAGTCTAGTTCTACTAGACTTAGTTCTACTGATCTTAGTTCTACTGGAAAGTTTTTGAAGCTTTGAACTCTGCTTTTTTTTGAGGAAGAAGGGTTAGAAGAAGAGGTTATTTATAAAAAAAATGCTATATTTGAAAATGACACATTTGAAAATGAAAAATGGCAATGTTCTGTCTGGGACTTCTCAGAATAAAGTATTGCAATTGTTCTTTTTTTTCCCCTTGATTTGGAGGGGGAAAATCATCTCCCCAAACAACCTGGCACTTTCAGAGATATTTTAGTCAACAAAAATATACTTTTTTGATGTCAAAAAAACCCATCACTCAGAATCTTACCTGGTCACAAAGTCTCACCCTGCCTTTTGTACACAGGCATACAAATATGTTATTCTCATTGAGAAAAGGAAGTGAACCATTCTGCCATATGACATATTTTTACCTCTACACCGGCAGTGGTCCAATGAAATGAAGTCTCGTTAAGATAATGCGGTCCTGCTAAGATGGTGTGTTGATAGCTGATGCTGGTAGACCCAAACATTGTGAAAATAACCAAAACAGGCAAGGATTCCTCAAAAGATAGATCCTGTGTGGTATTTCCTCTTGTACCTCACAGGTGACTGCCATCCCTGGACATCCAGGGCTCAGTGTCTCCCTTGCCTGTCCCTGCTGCCCTAAGGAAGATGGGTGCAAGGGATTCACTGGGGGTGCTGCAGTTGTGGAAGGGCAGTTGCTGGTCCATACAGGAAGCAGAGACACCTGGGAGAGGTTTGTTAGGACAGAAAGATTGCCAGGAGAAGGAATCTGGGGTGGGACATTCATCAAAGTGCTACCTGCCACACTGCAGAGGACATGCTCCCCTTGACCCCCCACCTCTACCTTCTGCAGAACTGAGCTGTCCTCATTGTTTTTCTCACCAACAGTGATGACTGCTGGTATTTTGCAAGGCATTTTAGCTGAACAACCCAGCATCTCTGAACATCCCATAACCCCTGTTGCAGTTAATCCTCTGTTTGTTTTCCTCTGCTGAACCAAGTCATCTCTTCCCTCTTCCAATATGACACAGTAAGCCCTCTGAGATGTAACGTGAGAGTGGATCTGAAAGGGAAAGGCCCTCTTTTGACTAAGAAGCTTCCTTTATTTTGCTGTTGAGCAAAGGCAGAGGAAAGTGATCTTCTTGGAGAACAGCACCTGACTTGGCTGGTTACCACAGCTCTGAGATAGGTGGAAGCTGAGCATCACATTGAGGTAAACGTATCCTCCACTTTTCAGATGGGTGCTATGGTAGCAAGCAGATCCAGGAAATACTTAGCCTTTTCTTGGAAAATACCCTACCAGGTAGGCTCTCTCACTCTGCCTTTATTCCCATACATTCCTAATGGCTGCTACCCCGACACCAGAGCCTGTGCCATGGTGTCAGAAAGCTGCCTCCCACCTCCATAGCGAACAACAAGAGTGATACCAGGGCTTGTGGCTGGCACTCCTGAGGCCAAAGCAAGCTCTTGCTGGTGGTGCCTTCTGTGGCAACTACAGTTTCCTTTCTGTGTTCAAACTCAATTCATCTAGACCCTCTGTAGGAGGAAGGAGAGGTTCCTACAAGAGCAGGCACAGGGGTTTTGCAGCAGCTAAGCTGATCATCTCCTCCAGGCTGAGGAGCTGCAGGGAAGGCACAGGATAAGGAAACCCTCTGGGACTGATGTCAGAGGCTGAGCTGGTGTGCACGGGGAGTCTCCACTGCCAGGGAAGGTTTCTGGCTGTAAGAGCTGGAGATGTGGCCATGCTGTTTGTCTCACAGCAAGATTCCTTTTGGTTGCAGCATTTGCTGTAGCCTTTCCATGTAACATAGGGCTTTGGTGAAGCATGTCTTCCCTGACCTTGGGGGTCTGAGTAGTTTGGAGGAGTGTAAGTCTGCATTACTCCGATGTGTTGGGCTGACAGTGTCTTCAGCTATATGAAGGGTTGCACGGGGCTTTTTCCCCCACTGAAGCAACTTATCTGACAGAACACAAAGCAGCAGAAACTGCAACCTCGAGTGTAGATAAAGGAACGGCGGTGGTGGCAGCTAAAGGGGAAGCATGAGCAGTGTGGTGCACAGACACTGGAGGCTCCCCAGCCCTGCCATCTGTCTGGGGCTGCAGTGGCCCATGCAGGCTGGCCCTGACGGCCACTGCCAAAACATGAGAAGACAAAACAGAAAGCTCCTGATACAACAATATTTTTGCTATGTTTTTTTGACTTGAGTGGGGACTGCCTGCACCAGCCTTTTCACAAAGCGGTGATGCCATATGGCTCTTCCCTCCTGTAGCTCGCAGTCCTGAGTGGCCGCCTGGACCCAAACCGGCCGTAGGCTGGAGCACCAGAGATACCCACAACCAGTTGTCTCTGTTTTGCTGTAAGGCATTTCTTTCTCACAGCAGATCCCACTGGAGTATGGAGAGACATCGCTAGCCCTGGTATTAGGGACCAGCTAAAATTGAACTGGAGGGACACTGCAGGGCAGCAGTCAGGGCAGCTGGAGAAGGAAGCTCTGGATTTTGCATAGGCTCTTAACAAATAGATTTGAGACCTTATTGCTTCTCAGCTCCCACCCAGCACCTTGGGAACATCCTGAGGCCCTGGGAAGGATTGCCTGGTGCCTGCTGTCCTGTCCCTGGCTATGAGAGCCCCTGGGTCATGCATCCCCTTCAGATATTTAACCCAGGACCATTTTACACCAGCTGGCTGGCTCTCCTCCCACAGCAAGCCTGCTCCACAGCCCCAGTGCCCCAGCAGCAAACTCACTTGAGCCCAAGGGGGTAAATATTGCTGTCATATGGCTGTACTCTTTGTAAGGTGAGACAATCCTCTTTTCCCCTGGCTGTGTCCTCACTGGGTTGTCTGTATGTAGCAAACTTATCCCTTCCACGACCTTGCTTTACTACACTGAGCCCTTGCACTGCTCGTCCTGCCACCTTGCATCCTCTCTGCACCTCTTTCTGTTTGAGTTTAGCACTTTCAAGTGCAGGTGACCTTTAACTTCTCTGTTCCTATCTTACCACCTCTTGCTGGTTTACCACATTTTCTTTGTTTCTTTGTAGGTGAACTACAAAGGGCTATGTGTTGGCTTGGTAGAAAATCCAAGTTTGCCTGCATGGCCCCTGTGTAACTCAGAGTGTGGTGTTTGCTACTCACAGACTGAAAAAGTGTCAGGACAGATCCAAGCCTAGCTTATAGCTGATATGAAGAAAATTGGAAATGTGTACCTCTCCTTCTCTCTCCAGCAGATACCTTCCTCTGAGCTTTCAAGGGAAGTTCAGCACACCTGCATCTTGCAGCACCCCATGTCTGTGAACATGCTGGTAGTTATTTATCTCTACTGCCCTTCAGCCCAGCAGGGCTCTGCCTGCCCATGCTCCTCTTGGGTTACCTGCAGGAGAGCCAGTAGGGCTCAGCATGGGGAGAAGAATAAAATCTGTCTCTGATTCTTCCCTGTTCCCCAACACAGACATCTCCTATTAGTTTTCATCATCATAATTATCACTATTTCAGNCCCTCATACCTGCCAGTCAGAAACAGCACCTTTCCTAAACCCATCTCCACTCCATTCCTTTCGCTGCTTTTGACAAATCACATCCTCTGCTTTCTTTCATGAATTCTGTTTCTCTGCTGAGAAGAGCTCAGGTTCTGGCTGTGTGTTAGGAACACCAACCATCCCAGAAGCAGAGCAGGCACATAAACCTTTCAGAAAGCCAGGTAGTGTAAGATTTTTTCTTTGTCCCAGCCTTTTGCTATGGTTCTGCCCAGGACAGAGACGGTGACGAGGGAGACAAGACAGGACGGGCGATCTCTGAAGTCAGGTCTTAGAGCATGAGCTTTATTGTGGAAGGGCAGGGGACCTGCTAGGAGCTGCCAGACGCAGCTCAAGGCAGGTCAGAAGGCAGAGAAGAAGAATACAGAATACAGAGCAGAGTAGGAATACAATACAGAATGCAGAACAGAATACAGAATACAGAATACAGAATACAGAATACGAATAGGATACAGCATGTGGAATGCAGAATACAGAACAGAATACCTTTTTTCCCATTTACATCTCAATAAATCATCTTCTGTGCTGAATATTCTAGCTTACATTAACCAATCTAGAACAAGCTACAAATCCTATAGCATTTACATACAGCCTATAAGAATCATTGTATTACCATATGGCGTTATATTTTAAACCCTAAAAACTGCTTTTTGGACCCTCTGCCAAGTTGGCAGGGTCTGCTCTGACCTTGGACCTTTCTGTGAGCAGAGGGCTATTGTTTCATCAAAGGGGATCAGTTTCAGTCAGCTATACCATTGTTTTTCAGTTGTTCAGTAACTGTGGCTTGGTATCTCAAAGCTTGTTTTCATCTCAGTCTTGCCTAGAGTTTCCATATCTCAGCATCTTTTGCTAGGCACTCATAATTGTATGGTTTTCTTATTTCATTGAGCCCAACAAGGTAGGGCCAGACAATCACACCTGTATATCACTTCCCAAAACACAGCAGACCATCAGACTCCATAATTCTACTGTTTTCCTCCAGAACACTGGCACTACCACAATTTTTTCCTAGCTCTCCTTGTTATCAAGCTGTTATCCGTATGCCTTGGCCTGCCCAAAGTACAGCAGCCAGCCCAGCCATCCTCCAGCCATATCAGTCACCAGGCCTGCTCACTTCTCTCTTAGCTTTTGTTCTCTTGAATTCAAGCTCTTTTCCTCTCCTTTTAGGTTGTCTCCATCTTCTCGCTTGCTCCAACTTTGTCCAACACATGCAGCATTTCCTTGATATTTCCCTGCTGCTTCTTCCAGCTTCATGCCTCCCTTTGCCTGACTGTGCAGGATTGTGGCTGGTGAAAGTACACAGCTGGGAGATTTCCCAAATAAAAAAATATGCATTTTGAATGAACTGAAATCTTTTTGCAAGATCATAATTTGTGCAGCAGAAAATAACTCAAGAAAAAAATACAAGATTTTTTCAATTTTAGAATATGTACTAATGTTTTAAAATGCAGAAATGTTTTATTCTTTTATTGGTTTCATGTCAAACTACTGTTTTATTTTTTTTATATGTGTTAATAACTTATCAACCAAACTAATGCAAAAAATCATATGATGGAAGAGGAGACGTCTTTAATTTACTAATGTTTTGTTCCTAAGAAATAATGAAAGCTGACCTTGTTGATTTCTAAACAAATACAAATAAACCTAAATAGAATAAAGCTACATTATATCATGTGTGTCTGTAACACCAGGACATACTATTGACAAATTATTAATCATATAATTAGTATCTAGAGAATACAATAAAATAATGTTCCGTTGCAACAATATTCAAAAATTAGTTCTGAAAAAGAAAATAAACAGAGTAAGAGGAGCTAGTCTGTCTTGTGTAATAAGACCAATTGGGTACTTGGAGGCAGGGTGATGCCCTGGTCCCCGAGAGCATGTTGAAGACCTGATGGGACAGATCTGTTTTTTCTGACTGTGCTACTGACTAGTGCCAGGTCCTTCATTACACTACTCCTTTTTACCCCCAGATTATTATCTCACTTTTCCTTTCTGCCTGCAGTATTTAACTTTTCTTCTCTTTTAGACTCTTTTTCACTACTCACTTATAAAACAACCAGCAACCTGTAAAGGTGCTTTGGGTTGGAGCTGCAACCAAAGAACATGTGAATAACTTCAGTAAAAATCATGTTTTGGATCTGCCCCACGCTTGTTTGGGGGCTCTTGAGTGAACCTCTGGCATTCCCTGTGCTCCTAAAATCAGGAAAATTGTGCCTGTTGAGATTAATGGATAAAAAGCCTATAATTTGTCTGACTTAAAAAGCACCACAATTTACAGTATTCCACTAGACATAAGTAATTTAAAGCAATTGAATAAAATAAAAAATTTCAAGCCTGTCTTTGTTTCAATATTCTGCCCTTTTCCATCCCCTAGTCACTAAAATAAACTTGAAAAACCCCAAGGTAGCAAAGAAACTGAAATATCCCCACTAAATAAGAACTGCTTAAAAAATTATGGCAAAGTGATGTCAGTAGCTGTGAGTTCTTATTTTGCTCAAAATCTAGTAAGTTTTTAATTGGGAAGGGATATAAACAGACTGCAGTATATAAGTTGTCATTAGCTGAAGAAAATGAAAAACTAAAATAATGCCACCCGGAAATTACATATCAGCTTCTGTGAAAAGCTGCAAATTTATTAGCGTGTCTCCTGTGATGGAGATATCTGAACTTTTAAGCTTTTCACTTAAATCAGGGGTGGCTGTGAAGAAGGGGGGTTTAGCAAACACATTAAAAGGAGTGCTACCCATTACCATGTTAAAAAAGAGATGTATTTGATGCTCGTTTCGCAGAAGGTGCTTGATAGCCCTCTCACTCTTTTCCTGTTTACCACAGATAAAAAATCTTCTATTTGCCTCCAAGCCTGTTCTGTATCTGGCAGCTGCCCATTCGACACCTGCATATCACCAAATCTCAGCTCTCTGCACAAGTGAAGTGAAGGTGAAGCAAAGCTCCTGGAAACCCCTGAGCCCGAGCAACAGGGGACAAGGAGAAGGGGACCAGGGCCATCTGAGAGAGCAGAGGCGTCTTGCTGCCAAAGGTAAAGTCCATCCATATTCAATGTTCTATCAGTGGGCTCACTGTGACAACCGGGGGACCTGCAGCAGGTACCTTTCCCTTGATACCCTCCGTAAAACCGCTTTTTCAGTTTGACTGTTCTGCTGAGTGATGTGGAGAGGGGAGAAAATGGAAAATGCTGTGCCCTGGTTGGGAGCTGTTAAAGGTATTAGCAGTGTAGGGGTCTGAAGCAGAACATCTCCGGTCTCTGCTCAGCCCAGGAGAAACACTTGAATTTTGCCAGAAGTAGATGCTTTATACCTATAAATCTAGATTTATGTATCTCTACCTATCTATCTACATACTTACAGATCTATATATCTGTAACACAGTATTAATTATTTTTGGAATATTTCTTAGTGTTGATAGTTGAATCTACAATCTACTTTTAAGAGGTCCTAGACGGGCAATTAAGAAACGTGAGCCAGTGCTGCATCACTTAGTCACAGCACGTCAGTTTCACACATCAAAAGCATTAGCAGGAAATATTTTCTACCTGTTGCTTGTTGCTGCAAGAAGAACCATTATCTAATGACTCAATAACTCAATATTTAAAGGTTTATGCCTTATAAAAAGTTAAAATTAATAATGCAGATATCCTAGCTACAGCTAAGAGCTCAAAACAGTAAAGAATTACACTATCAACGCAGCACGGCTTTTCTCTCATTATTTGTTATTTCTGAACAAGGAATTCTGTGGGGTTGAATGCTGTATTTGTAACAGTTTTCTCTGCATTGCACATACCAATTGAAACAATGCCCCAAGAAGAGCTGAGGCAGGTCAGTGAAGCATGAGCAGGATCCACACCTGGAGCAGAGGATGGACACTGACACTCCTCTGGGCTGTATATACAGATCATTCTGTTCCCCCCACAAGTGGCACAGCCTGGCAAGAAGGGGTGAACTGTGATTCCTTCCTATCAATACAAAAAGTTTTCACTGTTCTCTCTCTTTTTGTATCCCCAGGCAGTAATCTTTAATTCAGGAGAGCACATCCTCCACTTCTATAGAATTAATCACTTCCATTCATATTATTGCTTCATCTTAACAGCAGTGATTATTACAAATTATTCTTCCCTCCTGGAAACTCTGTGTCTTTGGAGCTCTTTCAAGATGTGGTCAGCCTGTAAGCAGGTGCAACATAGGTGCAGCACAGCATAAACTTTCAAATGTCTTAGCAGTGAAAAACCAAACCTTTTCAAAAGAATCACCACTTGAAATGTGAACACTCAAGTCTTGAAACCCAATCCACTTTTATAGGGGTCGAGAACTGACATCTGAAACAATAAAAAAGTTGGCTAAAGCACTGACTCACTCTTGGAGAACATACCAGATTATCTGACTATTTTGAGGCTGCCTTCATTGCAATTCTTCAGAAATGAGAGAGAGGAAGCACTCCCACTAATGTTTTGGTTTTCTCTGTTACACTAGAAAACTGAAGCTGGACAGAACAGGCAAGAGCACTGAACTGCTGTGTTGTAGCAAAAGGCACAGCCAAGCTGCTCACCAGCTGCCCTGGAGCTCGGTGGCAGCCCAGAGCTTGGCACTGCAAGTGTTGCTGTGCAGCCCTGTGAACTCCTTGTTGCTTCAGAGTTTTCTTTTTTACAGAGTTTTTTTGTATGCAATCCTGGACCCACCCATGGAAAAGTAGCTTGCACGTCTCTGCACTCTGTGCCAGCACCTGGCCCTGATCAGCTCTGCTAAAAATGAGGTTATGCTGCTGGGTGACAGCTTCTTCAGGCAAAACACTTTTATGAGGGTCTTTATGCTACAGGCAAAAAGCTTCCCCACCCCAGGGAGCACAAGAAAATTGAGATCCTTAGATCCGATGCAGGATTTGTATTTTTTTTATCATTATGACTATTCAGAGACCTGAATTTTTCCCTGTCATTGTAATGATGAGGGGCTGGTCCACTGGCACTAAAGCAGTTTCAGGAAAACAGAGAGCATCCCAGTGCTCACAGTTACACATGTATTGGAACAGTCAGCAGGCTGCAGGGCAGCCCTTTGTGTGGCACAGCTGTTCTTGTCCACCCAGTCAGACCAAGACTGCATTTTGTAGTCACCCCTCTGCCTGCAGGCTGACCCACAGGCTCAACACAGCACAGACAGAGGCAGAAGCCACCATGGGAGTGCTGTGCCAGGACCGACAGACATTTTTAACCCTTTCTCTTTCCTGCACAGGTACCTGAGATGAATCCCACCAGCCAATTCCTTGGCACAACAGAATATGACTATGGGTACGATGAAAACACTGCTCCGTGCAACGAAGGAAACAACTTCCGCAGGTTTAAATCCCTCTTTCTGCCAATTCTTTACTGCCTCGTGTTTGTCTTCTGCCTCCTGGGAAACTCCTTGGTCCTCTGGGTTCTCCTGACCAGGAAAAGGCTGACAACAATGACTGACATCTGCCTGCTGAACCTCGCAGCCTCTGATCTCCTCTTTGTTGTGCCTCTCCCTTTCCAAGCCCACTACGCTTCAGACCAGTGGGTTTTTGGCAATGCCATGTGCAAGATAATGGCTGGCATTTACTACACAGGTTTTTATAGCAGTATTTTCTTTATAACCCTCATGAGCGTAGACAGGTACATAGCAATTGTCCATGCTGTCTATGCCATGAGGATACGGACGGCCACGTGTGGCATAATTATCAGTTTGATCCTGTGGCTGGGGGCTGGCTTGGCTTCTGTACCCAACATCATGTTCAGCCAGGAGCTGGAGATCGAGCAGGCTTTGCAGTGTGTCCCCACATACCCCCCAGGTGACAACACCTGGAAGGTTGCTTCTCAGTTTGCAGCCAACATCTTGGGCCTCTTGATTCCCTTTAGCATCCTCGTTTGCTGCTACACTCAGATACTGAAAAACCTGCAAAAATGCAAAAACCGGAACAAGGTCAAGGCGATCAAGATGATCTTCATCATTGTCATTGTTTTCTTCCTCTTCTGGACTCCCTTCAACATCGCGCTGTTCCTCGACTCTCTGCAGAGCCTGCACATCATCAATGACTGCAAGGCGAGCTCCCAGATAGCGCTGGCCCTGCAGCTGACAGAAACCATCTCCTTCACCCACTGCTGCCTGAACCCCATCATCTACGCCTTCGCTGGCGTGACATTCAAGGCCCATCTTAAAGGGCTCCTTCAGTCCTGTGGCCGTGTCCTCTCCAGCCCTGCCGGAGGTGCCGGGGCTGGACAGTCATTTTCGGCACCCACCCAGCTCTCTGGCTGGTCTGACAGTGCAGGGGCACTGTGAGCCCACCTGAGCTGCCTTCTGCTGGTGTGAGGGGCTGGCCAGAGCTCTGCTGTGGTGCTGGAGGTTGTACCACGTGTGCAGCATCCTCTGGCAGATGCAGTATCCCAATCCTCCTGTTGGGATACGCTGTGAACTGCCATACAAGAAGTTGTGACACTGGTTTCCCAAGAGCACTGGTGCATTTGTAAAATGGTGACAAATAAAAATAATAATAAGGGTAAAAATGCGTTGCCACAGAATAATTTTTAATTAAGTTTTAGAGCTCTTGTAATACATTTCAGCAAGCAGTATTTATTTTCTAGTATCTATTTTCTCCTCTGACAAAAGCATTGCTTCTGCCTCACCCCCAAGTATGCTCTGCCTTGTGGAAGCTGAATCCCTGCATCCCTGGGACACGTATGTGACACCCCTCTGGAAAGTGGGGAAGTGGACAGGCATGGGACTGCTTCACATTGCAAAGAGGGAATCACCTCAGCCATTGTCACCATTTCCCCTTTGCCTCAGCTCCCAGACAGAAAAGCCCCTCAGGACCCTGTTTGTTGTGGGATGGTCCCAGGGGCGCCTGGAATCCTTGGAACTGCTGCTGCCCAGAGCAGCCTTTGGCAGTGATGCATCCAAAAAAAACAAAGCAATGGCTCCAGCTGTCCCCTATACCGGTCACTCATGGAGGTTCTTACACTTGAAAACATCGTCCTCAGAGCAGGTGGGGGGTCTGTATCACCTCTGGAGCTGTGGGACTTCCAACTTTGTGCCTCCAGCACTCGCTGCTAAATGTAACCACCACAAAATGCCCTGTAGCAAAGTAGGCTCTGTCTCTTTTCCCAAATGTCTTTATTTTCTGCCATTTTTGAAATGCTTTCTTTGAATAAACATTAGTTACACCTTTTTTGTCTTGGTTCTTGAAAGTCTGTCTAATGACTCACAAGCCTCGATTAGGCTAAGGAAACTTTGGTTTTGCTTATTTTTGAGTGGGTACCACGTAAAATATATCTGATGGAATTGAGAGGCACCCTGAAGCTCTTCAGCAAAATAAGTCTTATCTCCAGTTTCCTGCTGAGGAAGCTTTGCTCTCCAAATCCCAGTAAAAATTCACAGGGAAAAAATAACATTTATATTGAGGTAGTATTACTGCAAACACATTTTTAAAAGTTAATCAAGAGAACACATGAAATCAGGGAAAACACAACCTAGATATTATCAAAGATCTTATTTTTTAGGGTAATAAAAATTTTAAATATTTTCCTAACCCTACCTTTCCTCTGAAAATATAATTGCATGTTTTTATACTTCCCCAAAATTTCAAAAATAAATTTTAACCTTGGTGCCAAAATATTATTGTAAGAACTACCAGAACAGAGACACAAATACACCCAGCATCACCCCAAGCACTTGTACACAGCAGAGCACCCAGAAGCATTGTGCCTCTTCTCTAAATATGACATTTTATTTTTAATGGGTTGAACCACAAGACTTTATGCTACTCTTATATGTGACGGAAAGAATCTATGGAGACACTAAGCAACGTTCAAAACTTTTTGCACTTGTATGCACTGAAAGAGTTCTGGATAAGAGCACTACATTCACAGGATAGTAATAACGAGCTGGTAGTGCCATTTCTTCAATTATGCTTTTTTTTTTAGGCAGAAACTTGTCAATGACAATCTACTTTTCTCTTCAGGTGTAAAAATCTTGGAATAAAGCAGGTAGCAGGTGCACTGTTTCCTCAGTTTCAAGGGTTCTGACACAAAGTAAAATTGGTAAAAAGAAATTTTGCAATCTACTCATAACAAGATCAATTAGTTTTCATGTGCTGAGATGTTGTCAGCTGCAAATACCACTGAAAAAGCACCAAGGAACATTCAGAGTTGATGTCACCTGGATTTCCTGGGGTTGGGTGTGATACTGTGAATATATATGCCAAAATATATAGCTCAGTCTTGTTCCACTAAATTAGTGGAAAGGTGATCACTATTCAGAAGAGGATGCAATAAGGAAATTATTGCTGTTTGTAGAACAGACCTTCTAATGAGATGATGCACATCTAAAGCAATTTTTGTTTCTCCAGAGACCAAGCTGTATTGAAACCATTGATATCAGATTGCCAGTTGAACTACTAAGTACCACTTTTCACATTTAGTAACATTTGCCTACCTAGTTCTGAAGTGTGTGTGTTCTGAAGGGCTTGAACTTTCCAGCTACTGACTTTCATCCGACATGTTTCACAGTACTCCACTTTTCTGTTTCATGTTTCTCTGTCCTTTTGTAGCATGATGCCTGTGACACTGTGACCTTATCCGGGTCTGACCTTTCTCTACTCCAAGGCCTCTTGGCCATGTGCAACAAAATAATCAAACCTGCACATCCTCAAAAACACCTCCCAGACCTTTAAAATAAATGAAGTATACTAATACTGTGCAAAGCACTGCAAAGGAGCACTGAGAGGTAGAAAAAAAATAATAATGTGTATTGTGGTGCTGTTGGTGACTCCTTCTGGCTTTTCTCCAGCCTGTGATTGCCAAGTTCAGAGCTTTCACGGTGTTCCTCAGTTCTATTGACTTACCATGGGACAGCCCAAACTTAAGAAGGTGTGAGACTGAATTTTAGATGTCCTCCTTTTGGCCCACTCCCCAGGCTAGGGTCGTGAGAAATCTGATTTGATGAGGGCTTCTGGGAGACTAAAAATGTCAACTTGAAAGGTCATTCTACAGGAAGAAAAGTTCCTGAAATGGAAGTTCTGCCTCCTCAGGAGCAGTACTGGGAGGTTGGGCATACTCTGGCTCTGTATGTCTCCATGAAGCTCCCCTCCTTCTGTAAGGAAAAGCACCTGGTGTGAGAGCAGGCAAAAGTGCTGGCTTGTGCTGGATTTGCCCTTGGCATCTAGCAGGTGTAGAGGTCTGTGATCTAGCTAAGGGACTATGCCATCCTAACGGGAATAGCTGGCAGAAGGACAAGGAAGACAACCCACAGAAGTTGTAGGAAACATCTACTCTTTCTTGCTTCTTCCACTTCTGGGGGTAAAACCAGATGTTGATTTCTGACTAAGTACTGGAGTTTCATTCATCTAACCCTTTTCAAAATCTCTCACTAGCTCTCATTTAAGATGCCTAAGCAGTATGACAAGTGAGAATCAACCCATAGAAACCATGTGTTGAAACAACGACAGAAATCCTGCAATACTTAAGGATGATACAGCTTTGAGAAAAAAAATCACAATAAACTTCCTCTTATAATACTAAATTACTCCATCTAATCTTAGTGAGTTTGGGACACCATGAGTTTATGCCTCCAAAGAGCTGGAAAATTTCTTTACAGTCCTACCAGGTGTTCTTTACTGCCCATTAGATACTGAGGGCAGTGGTTTCCAGGCAACCCATCACTGCCAGCCCCAGGCACATTTACAGTATCATCACACAGACAGTCTGCTTCAGAGACACAAACCTGTGAGGTCAGAAAACCATCCTGTGCTCAGGATAAACAGCAGCTGAGAGCTGTGACTATCACCTCATAGGGCTGCTGGTTCTGGACTAGCTCAGATGTACCTGTAACTGCACCATATGAACACATTTCTCCACTTATTACAACCTGTGCACCAAAATGTTCTTAGGACTGGCTATTGGAGAGTACCTCAGGTTCTCCCGCAGTTCAGGAACATGGATGTGAATAGTCTGTTACAGCAGGGGCATGGGAGACATGAAGAGCCCTCAAAGTTTGCAGATGGGATGGAATATTTGTGACAAAACCAAGCACAGGTTCTCTAAAAAGAATATGGAAAAAAGTATCAGTAACAGCTGTTGTATGGTAGAAGATGGAATTGTAAGGTGGAAGATCGTCTCATCTCTTGGCAGAAGGTGGAAACATGAAGTTACGCCTGGGCACTGCTCTTAACTCCAGGAGCTGTTTTAGTCCCCTCCAACTTAGAAGTTTCAACCCACTCCAATGTATTTTTGATCTTTGAGTTTCCTTGCCTCTTTTTCTATTCTCTGGATCACATCTCTTAGCACAGACTTCCCAATCCTAAGGACTACTTCCTCTGTTTTAGGAGTCACTAGCACCTTGGTTTCTTTTCCAGTGTAAACATGCTGGAGAATAAGTCTGTTCCTTTGTCCCTAATCCTTTCCTTACAGCACACCTCTTTGCTTCTCCATGTCAACCTGTCAGGTTGTTGGCTCTCAAAAGCTGGGGCTGAACAAAGTTGTCCTATGTGGAAGGCCAGTGATGGAAAGAGAAGCTGGTGAATTCTTCTAGCCTATCTCCAGCTCAAAATTACAAAACTTTCTTGAAATAAATTACTGTATCTTCTTGGTATTGTCTTGTGAAATATTCACTGAAAATTACCTCTTGTTACAGAGGAATCTGATACGGGGGAGATTTCTGTAACCTTATAAATGGTTTCAGTTTCCCAAGAGTTTTCTGTAGCCTTGTGACCCAGTAACATGGAGTTGGTATTGCTACTGCAGGGTCACCGGCTCTGTGCTGAGTGTGCAAGGCCCCAGGGCTGACGTTTGCCAGCCTGGCTTTGTCAGAACCCATTGTCACCTGCCCAGAGCTTTGGTTTTGCTTGGTTTAGCTGTAACAGCAGTTCTTCTGAGTAGGTGGCTACATTTAATTTGTCCGACTTTTGCTTACCTTTTGGGGCACAGCCACAGTTTTTATACAGATAGTAGTAAAACGTAGCTATTCTTTCTAACATGATGCTGCAACACAGAGAAATACAGTCAGTATGACAGCAGAGGCCTTGAGAAGTAGGGAAAGAGCAAGAGGTATAGAGGGTCCATTTCATGAAGGACTGGCTGGCTGAACAAATGTAACTATTTATTGTTTTGGACGACATAGTAGTAGTAGTAGTAGTAGCAGTATCATATTTTATTGTTGTTGTTTCTGCTCAGAAATATTAATGTCTTTGTTATTTTTTCGTCTTGTCTTCCTTTTTTTTTTGAGATATTTAGATCCAGACTAATAACGATTGTGGAATAGGGTGCTAAAAAGTTCAGTTACACCAAAAATAAATCACTTGGTTTCTGTGTAAAGTGCTTCCTTTCTGCCCACCGTGAGCATTACATTTGCCCTACAGGTGAGGTCAACCAGGCAGCATTGGACACCTTGGTAGACAGACTGGATTGTGGCATTGCAAGTTTATGAGGTACAGCAGCCCTTTGGGAAAACCCAAAACAGGTGTGAGAGAGTGAACGTGCTTCACCTCGAAAGGCTGAGATTTCACAGGTGTGTGTATGATAATCAGTTTAAAGGCAGGTTCTGTCACGTGTTTGAGTTCCACCACTGAATTCAGTGAGGCAGGACACAGTACACATTGGGAATTTCCATAATATTTCTGAGGGCTTGACATCAGAGTTAAAAAGATCCAGGTAAGGAGCATGTATTACCTCCTTCTCTTATTTAAGCTCAAGCTGTAAAGAAGGATAGTTGTAATAGCCAAAATCAGTGACATTTCTCATTTGTGGCCTCACGCGGTAACTATTTGTAGTCCTTACACTAGAATCTTGGTTAGAGTAACACACCTCACACCATCTTCTGCCTCATACCTTGTCTGGGTTTTGCCCTTCTTAGTTAGAAATACGTTATAACCAAAATACATTATCCCCAAATGCAAACCCCAAATGCATTAATAAATCAACCCAGAAGTGAGATACAAAACTTTCTGTGGTTTGCAATTTCTGCTGAAATGATCTCATAACACCACTAAGTTATGAAGTGTGCCTAACTTTAACTTTCTTTAAGAACCCGAAAATCTCAGAGGTCTGCTCATCACTCTGGTGACCCTTGGATGACTTCTGTGCCCAACTGCTTGCTCTCTCTCTCTGTCAGCGGTTCCTTTCCTTCTCTTGACGTAGAGAAGATAATCAGGTGTCCTCTCTCATCCATCCCAGTGCACTCTGGTGCCAGCTGGTCAGTCTGTCTCTCCCCCTAGTGGGTCATCCTGTTCACTTCCTTCACACTGATTCTCAAGCAAGCTGACAAGCTGTTTTCACTTGTCACAGCTTTCTGACACAGCTTCTCTAGGTTGTGGCTGATGTTCAGAGCCTTTGGCCCCAGTTTTTTTAAACTTTTTTCTCAGGCAGAGAAAATGTCAGGCTATACCTCAGGAGAGGCTCCCTGATTTCAGGTTGAAAAACCACAGGCTTGGGGGGCTTAGACTTCCCTGACAGTCTTTTCAGTGAAATGTGTAGAGGGAGGGAACTTGGAAGTGCCAGTGGTGAGTATGGTGTAAGCATTTAATGTTTAATGCATTTAACATATGAACAACTAGGAGACAAGAAATGGTCCCTGGACAGTGTGAAAAACAGTAATAGACAGGGAACTTCTCCAGTATCCAGTAGCATAGAAAACATAGTGTGACTTGATGAAGTCTTGTAAAACAGAGCCCCGGTGTACAAGGTTAACCCTCCAAATAAACACATCAGTGATAGTTTGGTTGTGAGATTTCAGGTGAAACCAAGTGCACTTTAGGCAATGAAAATACAATTTTTTGCTAAGATACATGTAAGTCTTTACGTGGGCCTTTATCTCAGCATAACTTAGTACAACGTAGGCAGAAGTACCAGCTTTCTTTTAAATTCTCTTGCTCATACAGCTTTTTAGCTGAAGTTATTTTATCACTTACTTGAGGCTTGCTTTCATCTTAACACTTACACAATCTTTCCAAGAAGAATGACAAGCTAGTTCACATGTGCTAAATGTAAAACAACTCCTGCAATGGGATCTGAGAGCCTCACGAGCTAGTTCACATGTGCTAAATGTAAAACAACTCCTGCAATGGGATCTGAGAGCTTCACAAATACAGATGGACTTGGCTTCCTACCACTCTTGCTAACACTGATAGTGTTTTGCACAGTGGCATAAACAGCCTGTCCACAACCATTCAAGTGACAAAGCAGGTGTAAAATATCTCCCTCGTGACAAAGCTGTAAGCTAGCTCTTCCATTCCCATTATGAGACAGTGATTAGTACTGCCTTAAAATTAAAAAAAAAAAAAAAGGATAGAAAGAGGATGCAATAAAGTTTAACATACCACAGTACAGAAAATACCAAGCCATACTCTTTTGCTGAGGATGGAGAAGAGTTTGAAGCCTGTACTACTACAGCCTCTGTGTGGTTAGTTTGCTGTGGATTGTGAAAAAAGTTTTGATGACTTATCTGAGGCCCTGTGTTTTCTTCTATTCTCTCTACAGAAGTTATGAAGGAAGTGGTGTCTCCACCCCACAAAAAACTTGTCGGAAGATGACTAAGATCAGATTCATTATGTGTGTCAGTTGATGTAATGTGCCTACCAAGCTGGCCTCAGGCTGCTGGACTCTCCATGGGGAGTTTTCTCAAAAATAGAGCAGGGTCTCCCAGGTAGGTGCACAGGAGTGTGAGGCCACTCTCTGAGAAGACTGAAGACTATTTGGAGCCATTTGAGTCTTTCAGGTTCAGTTTCACTGAGCAGTCCTGCAGATACCTGCGAAGAAAAACCAGAGAAGACTTGCATTTCAAAAATGCCAAGTCCTGTGCCAGAAATACTACTGGAATCTGCAATCTTATCACAGGACAGGCACAAGTTTCATCAAGGGAGTTAGACACTTAGAGCCGATTCTATCCTACCCAACCTAAAGTGACTAATTCTAGCACACGAATTATGCACCTTCCCTTTCTACTTACAGTAAGATTTTCATAGTTAGCCTCTGCTGCTGTGTTCCTCATGTTCCAAGACTCAATGTGAAGATCAAGAACCAGCAGCTACAACAGATGAGAGCCCTGACCCAGCGTAGTGCTTTCCTTTGGAGAAAAACAGTTTACAAACCAGGTTCCACAAATTAGTGGATGCTTGCAAAATGGACATAATTGTATTGCTTCATCTCATAAATGTGGTAAGAAGGCAATTACGGTAATGTCTGTGAAGGATTCAGATATTAGCCTGACAGAACTAGAGACATGATCATGAGGGAAAAGCAAAATTCTACAGTCCGAGAAGGGCCTGGGTAGTGTATGCTAAATAGGGCCTGGTCCTGCACTGTAGTGAAGTGCAGTAAAGAGAACCCCAAATAACCAGTTCCTCAGCTGGGAGGGTGCCTTCTGCAACCTGAACCAAGCATTGTGATGGTGCACTGAGCACCACGATGTTTGTACAGAGAGGTTAACGTGAAGGGCAGATTGCATTGATATGTCCTTGTGTAATTCTTCTGTGAGTAATGCAGTATATCTTAAGAATATGTAGGATTCCCAGTTTATGCACATCTCATTTGTCAAGTCTTACTCCTCCAAGGCTCTGTGAAGTGCCCTAAAGCTGTAAGGAAGTACTGTACCACCTGAGCAGCTGATGAGGCAACTTGCATAAGCCATCCACAGAAACTGTTTTATGTATATTCTTCCTACCCCTCCTAAAATACAGTTTTAGAACACCTGCATGGATATGAGGATGTAGGGGAAGAGGAGGACAGGCTTTGCAGCCTTACTTCTGTGCCATGAGAGGTAGCACATACAGTTTTCATGGGCACGAGCAGAGTACAGACTTCATGGTGCCGTAACAAATCTGTTCCTGCTTCTGGGTGCATCACCACCTGGACTGGTCTTTAGATCTACTTTAGATCTATTAGTCTTCAGCAATGGAAGTAGACAGCATTATCAGACTTACCTGCTAAAAATCACCTCAGCCCCAAAGAACAGCAAAACAAAAATATTTGACTTGATGTTTTTCCAAAATAAATGGTTTCTTGTCACCAAAAGCCCTGAAGACTTCATTCAGGTTACCTGAAACAGTTTTATCAATGCACAGGCTGGCTGTCTACCCTGAACTTGCTGCCTAGGCTGTTTATATCATTAAAGAGAGCTCCCTCCATAGGGTGATCAATTCTAGCCTAAGGTGGAGTAACTTAAAACTGTTTGTCACCTTCTGCAAATACCTACCTCTGTCCCTTGACTAGAGAGGGAGCCCTTAGATTAGCTAGCCAGCTACCAACTAAGGGTGGGAGAGATGATTCCTACAGCCTACAACTTCCAGTTTGAAGGAGTTGGGAAAGAATTACCTACTAACAGACCTTGCAAATGCTTGCTTTGTTCTCCTCCTGGTGCTCGGCCAAAGTTGCCACATGCCCACCCCTGTAAGCTTGAAGACAGTCAGCAAAATGTCTGATGAGGGCTGTTGTGGGTGAGGGTGCTCTGGAGGAGTCCGCAGCACAGGTCTCATTAAGGTGTTTATTGAATTCCTCTTTCAGCACAAAAGATCTACTTCATTCAATGTCATCATAAAAGGGCAGGCTGAAGCACATCGGACAATGGGAAAGTAACTCCTTCAGCATGCACCTTCCCTCATGCTGTCCTGCTTTGCCTGAAATTCTTGAACAGGCTTTGACACAGGGACTGAATTCAGCATTTCTCCTTCCATGGAAAGCCTAGAACATGAGATGAACTGCAAGGCCATCATTTATCTTTGCTATGGTCTTACTGGCATATAGCTGAAGACCAGTCATTTCTATTTAAGTAATCTGCCTGGTAATTCTACCAATATTTTTGCCATCAGTGAACTGTCTCCAGCTATCCCTCTCCCTCCACAGGAAAAGATACTTCTTCAAGAAAGAAGGAAAATTATTTCAGTGCATTAAGTGTATCTCCACAGGCTGACTTCAGTGTGCACATAACATTGTATTACTGTCACAAGAAGCTGGTTCCCTCTTAAATTCAGCAGCTAATAGAGTAATAAAAAAACATCATGGTTTGATTCCCCTGCTTTAGTTCTTTCAGTGGTACTCTTGTGACAGCTTGTAGAAAGTCCCAGATGAAGTAAGATGGTTTTGTTGCAGAAATTCTTCATTCTTTTTTGATTCTTCCCATTTGTCAAGCAGTACTTCCCTGTTTATAGAATTTCAAGGGATTAGCATGGTGAAGTTCATGTACTCTTTTCTTACTGTTCATTCTAATTTTGTATGGAGAAGGAGAACCTAATATTATACGGCATGAAATCTTCTCCTGGCAATGTCTCTGACTTTGGGAGGCTTTTTCCCACTGCTTCCTCTGCTTCTATCTCCTAGGCAGTTACATGGATTAGTTAATGTTTATAAAGCCCATAAAACCTATACAGGATACTATGAGTAAAATAATAAAAATTAAGTCTGAGAGAGCTCTCCAGAAATCATCTAGTCCTTTCCCAATCACTTCTCACAGGCCATCCTTTCTAGACAAATGAACACAATTTCTTTCCCCTAGATTTCTTCAGATTCCCAACATGGGAAAAGGTATTTTCAGGGGGTTCTGCCCTTTGTAACAGGCTCTATCCTCTATAAAATGATAATTCAGCTACAATTCAACTGTAGTCACAGGTGCCTAAAATTAAGTGACTAATATGAAATGTTTCTTTTCCTTTTAATATGTCTTCTTTTTTTTTCTCCTGTATTTTAATCTTGCTCAAACTTTTTGAAGCAGCTTCAGATTATTTGCATTACCATTTTGGAAAGAGACCATTCCTGATTTTCAAAGGTCAGAGCAATTTGGGCTCAGGCAGCTTGAAAACACTGTCCACTTGTCTTCACCCAGATTGGTGGCACAAAGAATTAAAAATCTTTTCAAACAATATGTGCAAAACTGTGCTTTTTCCATCAAGTTAGAATACAGTGGTCAGTCAGGAGTCACTCATTCATCAAACTCATTATGCCAAACTCAAAACTGCTGCTTACCCCCCAGGTTATGAAAATAACACATGTCTCTTCCAAGGAAGACTTCTCCTGTGATCTTTCCTGGAACTGCTTCGGAGCTTGGTGACTCCACACAGACCCTAAGCAAGGCAGAAGTAAGCCCCAGTTTCACAAGACAGGGAGAGAAAAGGTCAAGGATTACCTCTGGTACTCCCAGAAGATTACACCCACACGGAGACCCCGGACAATGGATTCCAAAGCAGTTTCTCCCTTGAGAGCTGAGATAAGCCCCTTCCCCAGGTGACACCCTTCTTTTTCATGAGGCAGTGAAAATGAAGTGCTTTAGGCAGGATTTTTGACCCTGAAAGCCAATTCATTTCTTTGCCAGGCATAGTAGTTTACACAAGATGAAATATGCAAACAAGACTTCTGAACTAGCATCCGGAACATTGAGTAGGGAGAGACGTCCTGAGCGGTAAAAAGAATTCCACATTCAGACAGCAACTCAGAGGGAAATGATATAGAATGAAAATGTGGCTTGGGTCTCCCTGTTATCCACCGTGTCACTGTAGGGAAGGCACTTTCTGCTCAGGCTTGAAAGTTTTCAGTGGTTTGCTGTCTATACTTACAGCAAAATCTACACAGCCCCCTCCTTTATGTGATTGCAGCCATCACATCCCTCTTCCTATAGCCTTGCTCAGGCACTCCTCCTGAAACAGCTTGATGAGTTTCTTTCATACTCCCTGTAACACCTGATCAGGTTATGTACCCCTGGGTTTATTGAAACTCCGCATAAATTTTTTAGGAAAAGAAAAAATCCAGCTGTAATTGTAGCACAAGCCAGTCTTACAGCAACGCTGTAGGAAAACACCCTGCAGTTTTAGAGAGAATGGTCAAGAGCTGCTGCCAAAAGAGTGCAAATTTGAAAAATGTAGTCTTGCTATAAAATTGAAAAAGACTCCATAGGGAGCAGAGAAGTAGCCATATTATTCATCAGTCCTGTTTTATGATGATCTATGGGACCCAGTGAGATGCATCACAGAGTCCTGAGGGAATTGGTGGACTGTAGCTGCCAAGCTCCTCTCCATGATACTTGAAAAGTCATGGCAGTAAGGTGAAATCCCAGGTGACTGGAAAAAGGGAAACACTGTACCCATCTTTAAAAACAGTAGAAAGGAGGACCCGGGGACCTACCAACCTGTCAGCCTCACCTCTGTGCCTGGGAAGAACATGGAACAGATCCTCCTAGAAGCTGTGCTAGGGCACATGGAGGACAGGGAGGTGATTCAGGACAGCAGCACGGCTTCACCAAGGGCACCTTCACCTGCCTGACCAACCCAGTGGCCTCCTGTGATGGAGGGACTGCAAGAGTGGGCAAGGGAAGAGCTATGGGTGTTGTTTATCTGGACTTCTGAACAGCCCCCACAACATACTTCTCTCTAAGTTAGAGAGAGATGGATTCAGTGGGTGAATTGTTAGATAGATTTGCAAGTGGTTAGACAGTCCTATCCGGAGGGAAATGGTCAATGGCTCGGAGTCTCAATGGACACCAGTGACAAGTGGTGTCCCTCTGAGGGCTGTACTGGGACCAAGTGCTATTTAATATCTTCATTAATGACAAAGATCGAGTGGACCCTCAGCAAATTTTCAGATGACACCAAGCTGAGTGGTGTGGTTGACACACTCAAAGGACAGGATGCCATCCAGAGGAACCTAGACAGGCTGGAGAAGTGGGCCCATGAGAATCTCATGAAGTTTAACAAGACCAAGTGCAAGGTGCTGCACCTGGGTTAGGGTACCCCTGCTATCAGCGCAGGCTGGGGGATGAACAGACCGAGACCAGCCCTGGGGAGAAGGACTTGGGGGTGGTGATGGATGAGAGGCTGGACATGACCCAGCAATGTGCACTTGCTGCTCAGAAAGCCAGACGTGTCCTGGGCTGCATCCAAAGCAGCGTGGGCAGCAGGGCAAGGGAAGGGATTTTGCCCCTCTGCTCTGCTCTGGTGAGATCCCACCTGGAGAGCTGCATCCAGCTCTGGGATCCCAGCACAGGAAGGACATCGACCTGTTGGAGCAAGTCCAGAGGAGGCCACCAAGACAATTAGAGGAATGGAGCACTTTTTCTGTGAGAAAAGGCTGAGGAAATCAGGTTTATTCAACCTGGAAAAGAGAAGGCTTCAGGGTGACCTAATTGCATCCTTCCAGTTCCTGAAGGGAGCCTCCAAGAAAGGAGAGGGACTTTTTACAAGGGCATGGAGTGACAGGACAAGGTGGAATGGATTCAAAGTGGAAGAGAGTAAATTGAAATTGGAAGTTTCCACAGCAGGTAGAAATACTGATTGACCCAAGAATGGGATTTTATTGATTTTGATCAGCCAGTCTTAACCCTGTAGAGATGAAGTAGTTCAGAATATGGCTGGGTTGGCAGCCATAAAGTCTTCATCCACCAATTCTGACCTCAGTCTGGAAACCAAGCTTTTTCAGAGAAGAAGAAGCTTACCCTCATTTTGCAACATATCACAGGAAGTGCTGTTTCCTATTTTCAGATAGATGTTAGTTCATGAAGAAGAAGGACCCACAGTTAGACCAGCTTGATGAAACAGTGAGTAGCTGATGTTTTTTCCTTCTCTTTACATCTAAATGTGTGTATATATAAGAGAAATCCAGTAAGTGGGGAGTATATGTGCCTAATGTGCCTAAAAAATGGTAGTGGCAGTAGAGCTGACATGGAAGCAGAGGTAACATCTTTGGGAACAATTGGGTCTTGTAACTAGCTTTACAGCCTGGGATAAGGCTAAATGTGAAAGCAGAGAATTCAACTGGACAACTGATGTAGAAAATGATAATCTTTTTTGTACCAGGAACTTACTGGGTCTTGGTTTTGAAGCAGTTCCAGGAGATCAATAGCTTGAAGTTGCATTCTGCTAAGGATAAAAATTGGTCAGACATGAAATCCTTCACACTTAACCTAAATTCTCACATCTTGCTGTGTCAGATGCAGTTGGCAGGTGTTCTCCATCCCTATCCTATCACAGGGTTTCTCTATATTATTCAAGCATTTAATCTGTTAAAAGTGTTATTTCATTATCATGTTTTAAAGGGATACTTGGGATTGGGTCCTCTGTTTAATGTGATGTCTCTGAGACACCACATTAGAAAGTCTGTACTCCGTATCTCAGCTATATCTCAATGAGATATCAGTTTTATACCCAGTCATGATCTGGCTTGCAACTTTTGCTAATGAGGTTTTACATGAATAAAAATCATCAGTACTAAACTGGAATTTTTCTACTCACACACAAGGAAAGGTGAGCTCCTCTGCTTGGATAAATGAGACTTGCCACTTGTATATTAGCAAAAAAGCTACAATAGCCTAAGGACTCTTTCTCATTTTTTTGCATTCCTGGGATAATTGCATGGTCATTTGCCCGGAACAGTGGACAGTAACAGAGCAGGGGGCTTGAACCTCTCAGTGGAGAGACCCTTAGAGCAGTAACAGGACATCACATGACCCTATGGCATATGCTGGCAATCTTCACTCCAAACTATTAACGTTCCATTTTGTGCTTGAGTTCATCCTTGAAATGGTTGTGACTACCATTATTACTTGTATTACTCTGAATTCAATGTTTTATCAGATACTGAAAAAAACCCCACACCAAACCACAGCAAAAGAGCCTTAGCAGACATACTAGCCCAGAAGTTAGCCTCCACAAGAGAAGAGCCCATGTATATATATACACTCATGATTTGGAGGAAGATGTTTAATACCTGTCTCAAGTTTCTCTTTCTCAGAATACTTATTTTCAGTGCTTATGATATTCTTTTACTGTACATTCGTTTAGGTAAGAACACATCCTACTTCTTTTGTCTTGGGACCCATAGACTGACTCTATTGAAACTGCAGAAAAGCTCAGAATTTTTGCCAGACTGTCTTTCTGGTTTCGATGGGGAACGTAAACAATCGGATGCTGAGGGCTCAGAGAATTAAGCCTATTCTTTTCAGCCCAGAATATATTTTACTTTGAAAGTTTTGCAGGGCTGAAAAAACCCCATAAGTTAGGAGGCAAGTAATTCTGAATGTTTCTGATGCTCAGCTGTTATAAAAGAGGAAGAGGTTTCCCAGGCAAGGTTTAATTTTGAAAGGGGCTCTTTCCCCAGTCAAATCCTAGAAGGAAATCCTGTGGTCACTACCACATGAAAAGGTGTATTTGAGGGAAACTACCAGTTCAGAGTCTTACACAGAGTAATTAGTTCACACTTCTGTCTTTTCCTTCATCTTTCCTGGTACCTCAGGAAAAGTTCATACTTCTGTGCCTGCTCTCCCAGCAAATGCAGATGTCTGTGCACAGATTTCTCTGAAATTCTGCTCCTCCTAGAAAGTCAAAGGCAAAGATGAAGAGGTAGAGCTGTTAGCAGGAAACTCTGGGTACATCTCTTGCAAAGCCTGCTATCAGAACATGTGGTATTATTTTTTGTTATTTAAGTTTCAGTATTACTCAGTGCTATGTTGCACTTCTCTCTCTTCATAAGTGCCCTAGATGCTGCTGACACACTTTTAAGCTGACTACAAGTCATTAAGCAATTTCTTTTTCTGTATGACAAATGCTGGCATTTGTGAAAGGAGGAGAGTGAGGGCAGGGGCTGTAGCGCTGTGTTACCCGCTCATACATTTCAATCTTGTCTTAAACTGCAAAAAGGTGAAGGGAACTTTGGGGAGGTCATTCAGTTTTCAGATAAGCAGCTCCATTCATGCACAGATGCTCTTGTAACTTCTAGTTATTACAAGTTCTGGTTTCTGAGAGGAAACTTTGTCCAAATCCCCTCTAGAGCACAGCAGATTCATTGGGCTGTGACAAATGTCATCCCTGAATAAGTCACTGTTGCAACTCAGGAGCTCCTTTGCTTGAATGACCTGGAGATATCTGATAGTCCTACCAGCACCTAGACATTTTCTAGCTTAAAGAGACAGGCTGTAAATAGCAGCTAATGCTCAAGAGCTAGTGAGGCAGCCAAAAATCAGAAATCTGCAAAGACATGGTGCAGAGCTACATCTTCATTACAAGAATCTCTGATATCGCCATAAACGCAGCTTTGTTAAAAGTTAGAGAAATGAAATTATGTTTATTTGGGCTCACAAAGTTACAAGTATTCAGCAACCCAAATCTTCTCCCATCCAAGATGTAACTCGATGTTCTTTGCAAGAACTCTTTTCCAGGGTGCTGGTATTTGGCCCATGCCTTGGTCACACCTCTCTATATCCGGCTTCTTTGGCAACTCAGAACATAACCAGTCCTGCAAGGGGAAATAACAGTAGCCTCTTACTGGACTGCTCATGTATTTAGATACTTTTACATGGTTAAACACAAGATAAATTAGAAAGTTCTCCTCTTATATGTCTACCTTAGGCTTGACATGTCTCCCACTTTTGCAAAAATCTTTCAGAATTTCTGTTAGCAACCAAAACTACCCTGTGCATGCAGAAACAGTGAGACTGTGGTCAGGACAGTGGGCACTGATGACCACATGCAGGCCAGATAATGAGACAGCCCCTCAAATGAAAATAATTAAGACTTTCTGAATATTCATGTGTAATTTTGGACAGAAAAGAAAGAGGAAAATAAACCAAATTATGTTTAATTTGGTTTATTTTATTTGCTCTGATTATGTTTAAACAGCTCAAGAGCAGAGATAAACCTGGAGATTTCTTTGCTATAGCACACCCATTTCTGAAGGTTCACAGCTAGATAATCTAAGAGCCAAACTCAGACTTCTTGTCAAGGGCTACAGCTTCTGCAGAAGATGCTTCTTTCTGCACAAAAATGAAAATGGGAATATGGCTAAAGATAAATGAAAAAAAATTAAAATCAAGTGCAACCAGTAATTTCCAATATAATTTTTTTGCCAGGTCAGTTTTCTAGAGTTCTTTATGATTAATATTGCCTGTGTGCAAAGGAGAAGCATTTTCTTAGAAAGTATCTCAGAAAATATTTTTAGTATTTTGTGTTTGTTGTGGAGATGAGGATCTGACTTCTAGAGCATGCAAATGCTTAATGATTTTCCATCAGGTCAGAGACAATAAACAAAACAACCACAGCACATGCTGTCTTTCTCGCCAGGATCAGTGTGACTTCTATGGGGAAAGAGCTCAGTTTTGGTGGTGGGAAGGTGAACTTGGTCTGACTGGGATGGACTTACTTTTCTTTCCAGCAGCCCTTGTGGTGATGTCTTTTAGATTTGTGACCACAGCTGAGACAGATGACCCAAACTGACCAAAAGGATATTCTGTGCCATGTAACATCACACTCAGGAATAAAACTAGGGGCAGAGGGAGGTTTTTCTGGAGTAGGCATTGCTCAAAGACTGGCTAGCATCTGTTTGCTTGGTAGTACATGGCAAGCATTTGTCCTTGTATTACCTCTTGTGGGTTTTTTCAGTTTCATTCTCTTATTCAGCTGTCTTTTTCTCAACCTGCAAGTTTTTCTTTCTTCAGCACTTCTGATTCTCTCCCTGATCCTGCTGTGGAGAAGTGAGTAGGTGACTAGATGAGGACACAAGACCTGGACAGCAAAGGAGACAAATCTGTAGGGAGTCAGTTAACTTTAGTTTTGTTGCTCCCACAATTATTTTCTGCCGGTTTCGCAACTCAAAATAAGTTCCAAAATTGGAAGAAAAAAAAAGTTACTTTCTTTTTATACAAAGCTAAGTGCACCAAGAGAGATTTAGATCAAATATTAGGAAAAATTCTTCACTGAAAGAGATATCAAGCTCTGTAACAGGCTGCCCAGGGAAGTGGTTGAGTCACCATCCCTGAAGGTATTTAAAAATCATGTAGATGTGATGCCTAGGGACATGGTTTAGTGGTGGACTTGACAGTGTTAAGTTAATGGTTGGACTCAATGATCTTAGGGGTCTTTTCCAATCTAAATGATTCTGTGGTTCTACAATACAATGATGTCGCTCAAGAGCAGAGACTGAGGAATAAAGCAACACGGACGGCTTATTGTAATATAAAACCAATCCTTTATTAACTTACAAATTCGCTTATATACCTTAGCACACTGGACTGGTGTAAGGTCATTGGTTCCCTGACCAGCTACCCCTCAGAGGGATTGGCTGAACCCAATAACACTTACTTCAGATATTTTCTCTTTGGTATCAATAACAGTGCCATAGTTTACAAAATCTCTCAATTGTTTTCCCCTAGCGTCCTTGAGAAAGCAAAGCTTTCTCACAGACACTGGCAGAAAACTGAGAAATCTCTCTGCACCCATGCTTTCAGCATTCACACTATGATTTTATATATATTACAAGTGTATGTATATGTATATTTATTTGTGCATATACACACATGGAAAATTGTTTTACTACTGTGTAACCAACAAAATTTGTTCAAGAAGATTATTTGTATTATACATATATCCACCAAGATAAAAATCTGGATCAAAACTATGTCCTCTGGATCCTGAATGCTCTGTAATGACATATGAGGAAATCAGCCTTTGCTCAAACTGCTGAATAAGCTGACATGAGCTTAAGACACTTCAAAAATTTCACATGCTGCAGCTCAGAATGGCCCAACATATAATTAAATTAACTATCTACTAAAAAGCAGAGCAGGGGCCTGTCTCTGAGTCACTCCAGACATGGGCTGAGTTTCTTCAGTTACATTTAGACTTGCAGACCTCAAGTGCAGAGATATTGAAATGGTGGTTTTGAGAGTGTGGTCTCAGCAAAAGATGCCTGTGATCCCACAGGGCAGACCACACCATTGAAAAAAGTGCATTCAGGAAAGGAGCACGACACGAGCGCTCAGGGATCACACAGCGAGCTGGGGCACACGCACCGCCTGAACTCTTCTGCATCGTGAGCACTCTGTCAGCTTTGTCTGAGAACAGGCATGACATTGCCAGGAAGAGGCTAATTTCAAAACCAACACCCTGCCATGGGCAGCCACCAGTCTGCCATGAAGTGTCTGACAAAAGCAGTTGTGATGGCACAGGAAGGCAGAGCAGTCCTTGAACCAGACAGCAAGTAGCTCTCTTTGAGTGGCTATCAAAGGCATTGATTGCATTTCCCACTGAGAGCACTTTTTGTCCATTTGACACTCATCTTCACAAAATCCTCTGCCCAGCTTCTCATGGGACACACAGGAATTCTACCATGTTCTCTAGGGGTTTGTGAGAAGACAGTTCTCCTGAGCTTTTCAGAGACCAAGTTACACAAAGCTATGCTTCTGCATCTGGCTCACTGTCCTACCAGAGACTTGGGAAAAGGGGAGGCTTTGGCAGCCGGAGGGGCTGACACCCAAATATTTTCTTGCAGGGGAAGCCCAATCCCTCCAACAGTCTCCAACCCAAAACAAAAGGGACAGAGAGTTTGCACAACCCTTGCACTTCCTCATTGTTGCCTTACTGGAAACACTGACTGAGAAAGGGTGAAGAACAACACCACATAAAAACTGCAGTACACACTCTTAGCTATGGCCATATCTGCCTTTTGCCTTTGTGCTCCCTCCAAGATAACTCTACCAATCTAAACTTTGCAGCTCCTGAATAATGGCTGTAAACAACTACTGAAACAAGGAAACAAAACTCCTTACATCCCCAAACAGCACTGGGGAGGTCTTTCAGCTGACAGGCCACAACAGACACAGATATTAGAGGCCACCCCAACAGCAACTCTCCTCTTTTGCATCATTTGCCAAGGTCTTTGTCTGTCTGTTCTCTCTACAGGACTGTGCACTGATTTCATTCCAGAGCTATCTGAAACCAGCACACTTCCACTGCCTATGCCTGCCACAGGCTCTCTACAGAACACAGTGTTTGCCTTTTTAACCCAGACCAACACTGCCAACTTTCCACTCTGCAACACCCACAACAGCAGGTCCACCAGGCGGGTATGTTTAGTACTGTCCTGATTCCCACAAGCATTAAGGCTCCCAGGAAGTCACAACCAATTTGAAGAAGTGCTTGAAGTCAGCTGTTTTTCACTCATGTCACAGTGCCTTTGGAGGCACCATTTACACCTGACTGGTCAGTGCCTGGTCCTCCGTGGGTAAGGGCTACAGGATGGAGTGGCACGATGAGCAGGTGGCCAGGTCCCAAGGAGAAGCAAGACTATGCTCTGCATGCCAGACACTGAGCTTTCCTGAGGCTGCCTTCCTGGCTTCTACACTCCTCTAGAATGCCACTGATGAGCACAAGAGCCTCAAACTACCCACAACTTGTTAAATTCATCTGTCCTCTCCACCTGGTTAGGTCAGGCAGCTGTCAGGCTCTACTGAGGAGGGGAAACACACAAGACAATGTACACGTGGGAAATGACACACAGCACACTTCCAACGTGCACCAGTGTGATGCCACAGCTGTGTGGATGGGTTTCCTGGGAGCTCTGCAATTTCATTCTCTTTCACACCTTGACATAGTAGTGCTTGTGTGCTCATCAGCAAAGCGCATTTCAGATGAGAACATCAGCATGTTTCATTCTCTTCACTGCAAAGCTTGAAGATTCCTCTAGTTTAATGTTTTCTGTTTTCTGCTTTCCAGACCAACCCACCATGGCAAATGAAACCACAGACTTCACCGACTGGGCACTGACAACAGAATTTGACTACGGTGATTCGACACCATGCATGGGAATTGAGGAAAAGCACTTTGCAGCAAAATTTTTGCCACCTCTCTATTCTTTAGTGGTGCTATTTGGCCTGACAGGCAACCTGCTTGTTGTCCTTATCTTGGTAAAATACAAGAGGCTGAAGAGTATGACTGACATCTACCTGCTCAACTTGGCAATTTCTGATCTGCTGTTTGTATTTTCTCTCCCTTTTTGGGCTTATTACGCAGTTCACGACTGGATTTTTGGGGAGGCGCTGTGTCGAATTCTGTCAGGTGTCTACCTCCTTGGCTTCTACAGTGGCATCTTTTTCATAATCCTCTTGACCCTGGACAGGTACCTGGCCATAGTGCACGCGGTGTTTGCTTTGAAAGCCAGGACAGTCACCTACGGCATCCTCGCCAGTGTTGTCACTTGGGCTGTTGCTGTTCTTATTTCGGTTCCTGGGGTAGTATTTCACAAAACTCAGAAGGAAAGTTTAGGCTATACTTGCAGTTCTCATTATCCAAGTGATTCCACAATTAACTGGAAGTACTCTTTTATTTTAAAGATGAACATTCTGGGACTTATTGTTCCAATGCTCATTATGATTTTCAGTTACTCACAAATTCTAAAAACATTATTGAGATCTAAGAATGAGAAAAAACAGAAGGCAGTCAGACTTATTTTTGTGATCATGATTTTTTACTTCATCTTCTGGACACCATTCCATATTTCTTCTTTTTTGCATACATTTCAAAATTCATTTTTCATGCCAAATTGTGAACTCAAAGGTCAACTGGAGAAAGCAATTCAAGTGACAGAAACAATCTCAATGATCCACTGTTGCATCAATCCTGTGATCTATGTATTTGTTGGAGAAAAATTTAGGGCATATCTTTATACCTTTTTCCGAAAGCATGTTGCACCTCACCTTTGCAAAAAATGTCCAAGTCTTTATCGTGAAAAATTGGAAAGAGTCAGTTCCACATTCACACAATCCACTGCAGAGCATGATGTCTCTACTGGACTGTAAAAATACATCAGAACATCAGTTGGTAAATTTTGCATCACTTGCTTTGCCTTAAGAAGTGCCTGACATTATTTAAGATCTTTATGTCGACCACTATTGAAAACTGTATGATCCCCCTATTCTTGTAGTTAACTGCTCCCTGGGATTACATAATTTTCCATTGCTAAACTAAGAGAACGAATGAGTTCTCCAGGAAGCATTAACTGCATAGCTGTGTCACATCAAGATTTAAATAGGGCCCAGAAAATTATGATCATGCTTTTTACGAAAATCTATCCACTGAGATTTACTGAAGGGGGAATACAACACTGAAAAGTCTAAGGAGTAATAGGTCATCTCACAAGATCTTACTGGCACCATCTAGTCCAAGGATTTACCTGTTTAGCTAATAGTGCAGTCATTTTTAAACACAATCCTTTAACAGTTATAACTAAGTTATAGTGTTTTGATTTTTGCTTTTTAATTTTATGTCTGACATATCACCATTCAGCTGCTGACATTTTCCAAAGTGTGCTTTCAATCAGCACCATTGTGATTTTTGTGGGTGTAATTTTTCAAGTAACTGCACACACCAACTTTACTGATTGCACAATAAGATAATTATGCACTCCTAAAAAGCATGAATTTGTTTCTGACAAGTCATATCCCTCCAAGAAAAAAAACCACTAAACTAATAAAGGCACTTCAGCAAAGATCAGGACCAGAATGAAAATTACCTTGGTATTTGCTATGCAAGTATGAGAAAAATATCAGGACCCTCTGAAGGATTTCGGGAGACTGCGAGCACAGTACTGAGAGCAGGCCTCCCTAGTTGTGGACAGGTAAATCAAGCGCAGAAGAAGAGTTTACGTGGCAACACATGACACAAGTGTGTCAGGTTAGGCTCCTGCATGGGTAAAACATGCTCTTCACACACACAGCAAGTCTGACTTTTGGGATACACTTCTAGGAAGACAGTGGCCTTGGACCTGCAAAAGCAGCCAATTCCTGACAAGGCATACCTTCTTGCCTTCCCAGGAGAAGAGTGCCTCTAGGCAACTGGTGCCTCGATGAGAACTGCATGCTGACTGAAGACTCAAGACCATTGGCCTACTGGTGTACTATGGCCATACATTTAGTCCACTATTAAGAGTTTCCCAGTAAAAGAAAGAGGAATTCTAGGGACATGGGGTTAGCAAAGAATAGGAAGGAGGAACACAGCAGACAATTTTTTACTTCAAACTGTAAGGAAGTGCAGGTGAGCACTCCTTATGCAAGGAAGATGTCCTTCTGGGTTTTTTCCCCATTTCTGTGGAAGGACACTGCTCATGCATGCAAGGACTGGCTCATGGATATCTGGAGAGGCAGGTTCAACTAACCTCCAGCAAGGTAAGGACACCAGAGGGAATTCCACACTACTTAACATCAGGCACATGATGCAGATGCCTCCATTAACAGCAAATCTCTTCAAGGTCCCTCAGTGGTCAGTAGAGAATAAGAAGTGCCTGAGCCAGAAGCAGACATGGGATTTAAATAGACTCAGGGAAGATTAAGTGTCCTTAACTGTGGAAGGAAACTGAAAATGCCAGCCTCTTAATTTAGGCATCAGATGCCTTAATCTAGGTGGTGCAAATACTCTTCCTCCTCTTGCCTTAAAATGCCCAGACAGTGCTTCTATTAATTGTTAGTTCTTATCCTATCAGCTATTATTACCTGGTCGCTACCTTGTGAAGTTAACAGCCACAGATAGACTAAACAAAAGACCAAAAACTAGTAAACAGTAAACTTTCTTGCTTGAAAACAATAGTTTTCCCTTCTTTTCTACTTTTTTTTCTGAAACAAGGTGAAAGCACCTTCATAATTTTAGAGCATAAATTAGTTCAGTACAATACAAATCCTGCTGTAATGGTGATACTTCTACTGCTGTGTTTTATTGTAAATCCTTATCTTGTTGGCATTAAATTTCTTCCTGTTTTCATGTTAATGCAGTGAAATTAATAAAATCAGTGTCTGGAAATCTGTGTATACCCTGTAGCCCATGTTCTCTTCTGTAAGCCAAAGGGCATTGGCTCTGCTCTCAGAGTGGAGATGGGAAAAGGACGCAGCCATGGGCTCTTGCAATACCACACTTCGAACCTAGCAAACAGAGAACTGTCTGTCCAGGCCAGAAGCTACTGCAGCTGGCACAGCTTTTATCCACCAGCAAGCTTGAGAAGAGTGACCTACAATAGCTTTGGAAAAAGTCTGCGGCCACAGATTTTAAATGAATGAGATTTTGAGAAACAGGGTTGTGTGTGTTATAAATAGGGAAAGAGAGGGAATAAAAGAGGGCAAGAAAAGATGTCACTCTATTAATATTGGGATAAAACCAGGATTCTCCATAGACTTTTTGCAGCAAATTTCAGATCTCCTTGCACCATATTGAGTGATCCCAGCCAAGCAGTGTGCCTGTTGTCCCAAGTTTTATGTGTAAGGAACTTAAGCCCTAAAAGTTCAATATGGAAATACGCTTCTGCTTCACCATGTCATTCTCCCTGCTCCATTGTGCCCATTCCATTTTTCAGCCTATGATCCACACTTCCTTCTCTCCCCTGCACACTCTTCTCATCTGTCCACCATGGGATAAACTAAATTCTATAACCACTCTTTTTTTTTCTGATTTTGATTTTATATTTTGTGCTGCAGGAACACAAATAAACTAAACTTAAACGTTATCCTATTGTTATGCACATAGCAGGATAATCAAGATAATCCTTGGTTCTTCATTGCAGCTTTGCACTGAGACATGCAGGGCTCTAGACAGTTTTGTGGCAGTTTTTGAGTCTTAATCAGTCAGATGTGGCTGCACCATGATATAGCTACAGGCCAGCTAGCCTCAAATCAGGCTAGCAGGATTTCAGGCAATCTGGTCACAGTGGGATGGAGATACTCTTGGGGAAGGTTTAACAAGATTCGCAGTCCTCATGAAAGAGAACACAAGTCACCTCAGCAGAAAAGTGGTAGAAATTTTACATACAGGAGACAAATATTCCATAACTCAAGGTCTGCAGGGGAAAAACATTGAGATGAAGATACAGCGTGTATGTAAGAGTTAGAGACACAGGCAGATGCACCCAAACTGTGTGATGAACTAGAGGTATGTGAAGAAAATGGAAACGATTTACCAATATGCCAGGATTGCAATTATAGCAGAAAAGAAACTAACACAAGGAAGAACCACTGCAGTGTTTGGGAGGCATCTGAGCTGCTCTGGTGAGACATTGAGGAGACAAAAGCATGCATTTGAGAGAGGATACAAGTCTCACCAGAATATCATACAGATTCAAGACAAGACCTTTTTTCAACACCACAAATAAATCATTGCTTTACAACAAATGTTGAACAGCTAAGAGAAAATTTTTGCAAGTTCAAAAATTTTGGCATGGAACTCCTGAAGAGATAGTGTGATGCCTGGGCTTTCAGCATGCTTATGAAAAGAATGGTCATGTGCTGTGGACAAGTATCTGCACACAGCTCCAAAACCAATCACACGGTCTAGTTTATGCACCGAACAGGACAGAGTCCAACCTTCCAGCTAGGAGATGCTACTGCCACGTGTTCAGAAACACGTAGGGAAGAATGTCCCACACAGCAAAAGATAACTCTGCCAGCTGTCAGACAGACTTTCTCAGGGGCAAAAGGAAATGTAGCAAAAGTGCATATAAGGTCCTGCTGAGTGCTGAACAGCACTCACAAGCAACCACCAGATTTATAGTCACTACCATTGGTTTGTCTGTGGTAAGTGTATGATGGGCAAACAGAAACAGTGAAACTTTAGGTAACCAGTATATAGGGATGTTCCTGTCACAAGACTTTCTTGTTTGTTAACCCAACAGTAACCTCATGTGCACATATTGTATATAGGATAAATGAAAATGGGGTATAAAGGAAGAGGAGTAGATGGAAATGGATAAATAGAAAAAAGTAGTCACAAAAATGAGAGAATGACTTTATTAGCCCTAACAGACACTAAAAAAATAATAGCCAAACTAATGGGAAGACCAGAGGTAAATAATTTAAGCAGAACCTTAAAAGGTTTAGATAAGAGATACTCCCAGTTATGAAGCTCCAAAATAAACATCTCTCCTTCCAGTGAAAATTACAGAAGGGATAAATACAAAGAACATAAGGACAAATTTACATGGTATCTTGTTGCAGTTAATGAGAAACAAAGAAAGTGCCAGCAGAATAACATGATGCTGACCAGGTCAAATGGCACAACAGGCAGATACCGCTCATTTTGAAATTTAATTTTGCTGCTGTTTTCAACTGCTGATGCCTACTGGCCTTCACTAGGAAGTGTTTTGTGTGGTTACTGAGGCCTCAGAAGCATTACTCAACATAGTAATAAAAAAATTTTAGCTAACAGAGGAAAAAAAACAGACTGGAAAATTCTGGTGCATTTAAAATCTCAATAGTAACCAGGCCAGAACAAAGGGGTGCAGGCATTGCTTTGTACCCATATTCTGGTGACACTTGCCTACTAGGAGCTGTACGTCATTCAAAAAATTGAATGGGAGGATAAAAAAAAAGGTTTTCTAAGTTTGTATAATTGCAAAGGTATTTGTATGTCTGGTGACAGCGAGAGCAATCTCGGTTTGAATGTTTGAAGTCTGGAACGACTGATCTTGGGGAGGTGGGACCCCAACACTAAGACGGAGGAGGGCAGAATTTTTAGAAACATAGGCCAATATGCAAAAATGCATAAACCTCCAAGTGAGGCTTAGCTCTCCAGAACTGTCTACAGGGTTGTGCCAGTAGGATGCTACCCATACAACACGAACAACACAACCTATCCTGATACCAGACTTCTTGAACGGAATGGAAACCAAATGGATGGAAGTAAAAGAGCCATCTGGGCATAACTTGCAGGGACAGTAATATAAGGTATGGACAATTACAGATTATATCTAACCTTTGGCTCCCAAAAGTACTTTCTGGTTTCTAGGTGCTGGTGTTGTCCCAAACATGGGTTCTTTCACCTGGTGTGCAAGAAGCCAGTTCACACACACACACAGTTGAGATATTTGTTCCTTTTATATCTGTGCAGAGATGGGTGCTAAGTCATGAATCCACAAAGCTGGCACACCTCCAAAATGCCAGGTGCTCATTTTTGTATGATTTAAACAATAAAAATTCAACATTTCCCACGTATGTACCAACCTAAAGCTGAAGTCCTTGGCTTTGCATTCTCTGATCTCCATTTAAGGGTACAGTGCACACTTCCTTTAGCCTGCATGCTCTGTGAAGAAGGGGGTTTTGTGGGTAAGAGGCAATCATAGTCTACAAGCAGGTATTTAGCTCTGTTAATGACTAAGCAAACTTCTTTGGGTTTATCAACAGTTTCATTTTCTTTGTAGTTAGATTTATAGTGTCGTCCTGTTCTTACTTCTCAGGTCAATCGATTTTGGTTCCTGCATGTTTGGTTTTTCCTTCATTTTTCCTAAGTTCTTTTATTTATCCTGTACTATAGTCAGGTGAATTTTTAACTCTCTCAAGGTACTTTATTGCACTACTGGAATTACTTTGTCATATAACAGACTTTGTTCACCCTTTGTGTGACCTAGTTTTCACTGGAAAGAAATTTGGTGTGTGATTTTCCCAGCCTCCCTGATAAAAGGTCCAGGAGTTACATGTACCCTGAGGAGCATATCCAATGCACAGATGAGATGGCCCCAAAACACAAACCCTAGACCTAGAATTTATGTACTGTTAATGTACCTGAAAAAAAAAACAGTGTGTGAATTAAAGGCCTATGTAAAAATGAGATTCTGAGAGATGAAGTTCTGTGAAATGCATAACTGTGGCCCAAAAGTAAAATCTATTGTGCTATGACAACCCTTTGTCTATAAATCAGGAGAGCATGCACCGGAAACCTGGATAAAAATAGTAGAAGGAAGTAATGTACTCTTCCTCGCTGCATAAGGAAACATTGTTCACTAAGAGCAGCTTGGAGAAAGCCAAAACAAAAATAATACCATGACAATAGAGATAAATGTGCTGCAATTTGTAATGATGTATGTGCCAGATTTACAAGGAAGAAACAAACAGATAGCCTAAGAAAAATAGGTGAAAAAGTCCCAAGGCTTTGATGTTATTGACAATAAACAACAATGTTAAGAAATGTTCATCCAGTTTAGAAGTGCTTGCATCTTCCAGAGTTTGTTTTTGTAACCCATCTTATTTTACACCTATATGTGAAGTGTTTTGGTTTTTTTCACTAGTCTTCATGATAGAAATCTTAGGGTGTGGTACATCATGCTTTTCTCCTGTTCTCCCCAAAAGAATACACCTCACAGATGTTAAGATTGGGTGTGATTGTGATGGTGGCTGAAATGATGAGTTACCAGAACCTGAGAGCCTGAAAGAAAAGGCTGATAAGAAAAAATAGCCTAAGCAACAAAGTAGTTTTAGCTGGATGTCTTTATTCAACCTCTTCAAGACAAAGACACTTGTTACTGATGAAATAAAATACATGCTCATACTAACTTAATTTGGACACAGATGTTGTGAATCTAACAAGTAACAAGATTCATCTACTTTTTGTTCACTTGTCTTCATTTGACCTCTTCTCCAGATGAAAAGGATTAATTTTAGCTGTAGTGATAGACTTTTAATAAGAGTGTTGTGCTCTATCACACTGTGTATACCTAAGAAAGGCATCTGTCATTCTGTCCCAGGACTCTTTTTCCCCCCAGCCTTTCTTTTTCAGGTGGTGAAGGTTGGAATAACTGGAAAGGAAACTGCTAGTCAAATTTTCAAGTTTCTGTACCCATAATTGTACTTGATGACATTTGTGTATCACAATGGTACATGAGTTTTTGGTATGTGTCCTAGTAGCCATTTCAGTTCTGGCGTAAACCTCATATAAATAACAGCATCTCCTTGTGGGAGTGCCATGCCACGCAGATACCAGACACTTCAGTGAGATGGGCTGATTACTGTAAAGATGAATCATATAATCAATCATTGGATAGGAGAGATTGACAAATGCAACTTGACTTGACAGAGTACATGGCTGCACACTTGCTGAGTACATCAACTTGAGCCCCACACATGAGGAACGAAGCTCACTTCCATTCCAGGAACACCTGTATGGAAGGAAGGAACATCACACCACTAAACATAACACCTACTCATCTCTGAATGAAAACCATGATAGGTAAAATTCAAAGCTGTATCAACCCACTGAATCGTTACTTTTATTATTGAAGAATAGCTTCAATTTCTTGGTAAAACGATGAGGTTCAGCTTAGGTAAAGATCCTTAAAATCCACTGGAGTTCATGACAAGCACCAGTCAAGAAATGCTTGGCAAGGGATTGCGAAAAGCTGAAAAAAATCTGGCTTACAACAATGGATATGCTCCTTGCATTGTCCATACCTGTGTGCATACACACTAGATAGAGGCAGCAGAAAAGAGGACGTGAGACAGCATTAAGATGGCCAGTCCCAGATTAGTGTGATAAAACTTCAGACTGGATGGGAGACCAACTCCTGCAGGAAAGATTTTGTCCTAACAGTGTTCAGCACATCACTCAGTGCCCCACAAACAGCACAAGCATTTGGCTTGCCTACAGCCACAAGCAAGACCTGATCAAATCTAGCCTCCCAGCAGCTCTGCTTATCTGCAGCTGCGGTAGAGCTAATTGTAGATATCCTGCAGGTGCTGATAATAAAGTCACACAACCCAGTACTTGGGCTGCCAAGTGCCACAGCAATTCACACTCTCTCTGGGGAGTCTCTCATCCAGCTGTGAGATGCAGCTGGTGAGCAGACCCAGTGCATTCCCCTTATTCAGCTGTTAAAACTGTGAGTGGCAGAGGCCCTCTGTTGGTGTGCAATACTCTTAATCAGTAAATAACAGGCCCCACTGTGCTTGCTGACCAGACTGAGCTATGGGAACCAAAAGCTATAATCAACAAAATCAAACACATTAATAAAGCCAATGAAGCCGTGGGAACAAGGGACTATTTCTTAAGACCAACCTACCACAGGTCTTAGTTTTAAGTAGTAGTGGTAATTGGGTAATTGTTGTTGTTACTGTTAGTTGAAATGTACTGGGCAAGTTTTGCAGGAGCATATTTCAGAATTAAAAAGCTTGATGAAAAACAGGCAAATCCAGCAACAGGTTTGAGACAGTTTCCCCTGTCCTATAGTGTGAAATTATGAAAGTCTCCAGTGGGTTAAGTAACATGTAACATACAGTAAACAATGCAGGCTTCATGAAGAAATACTTAAAATATCTGTTAATTTTACTATGCAGACTGTTTAGAAATTATATATTAAAGAAGTAATTTGACATAATACCTTGTTTCTGAATTATAAGAATTCAGTAAAAAAGCAGAATTTTTTAGTCAGGAAAGTTACGCAATAATTGGGAACTTGTTTTAGATGTAGTGGAAACAGTACTAGAAGCAGCTATTTCCACTGACTGTGTCGGGGATCTAATAGTGTCAGTCCATCAAGCATGGTGGGGTGAACATACCCTTAGAATACCCTACAGGAGCTTTTAATTTTGACCCTGAGACTCCAGACTTTAAAGAGCTCACTGGAACAGCACATTAGGAAAGGAAGAGAAAAATCTACTTGTCCTGTGGAATAAAGATTCGTCTCTCATGCAAAGAAGGGTTGACAAGGAAAACAGAAGGAGCTTTTCCGTCTTAACTGTCTCCCCCCAGATCTGAGAGGTAACTCAGAAGTTGTGATTCCCTTGACTTCCATTAAGGAATGGCAGCATCCAAAGAAAGACACTCCCATTATGCTTTTGATGTTTTAAAATCTTTTAAGGATACCAAGCAGTGAGTGCAGAAAAGACATCCCTTTAGTGCCTTCACTGATAGCATGATGTATTGGTTTGGCACAGCCTGGTTTTACGTAGCCACAGAGGTGGCTCCTATGAGGCAGCTGCTGGAAGCTTCCCACCATGTCCAGCAGAGCCAATAGCTGATGGCTCTGAAAACAGACATGCTACTGGCCAAAACTGGGCCAGTGAGAGAGGCTGGTAATGCCTCTGTGATGACATATTTAAGAAGAAAATCAAAACAAAGTCACAAGATTTTGGGATTCTAGTCAGAGAAGAGGAGGAGGTGAGAACATGTGAGGGAAAACAACATGGAGACACCTTCAGTGGAGAAGGAGGGGCAGGAGGTGCTCCAGGTGCCAGAGCTGAGGTTCCTCTGCAGGCCGTGGTGAAGGCCATGGTGAAGCAGCTGTGCCCCTGCAGCCTGTGGGGATACACGGGGGATGCAGAGATCCACCCGCAGCCCATAGGGGAGGTGCTCACACCAGAGCGGATGGATGCCTGGAGGAGGCTGTGATCCAGTGGGAGACCCAGTGGAGAGAGAGGGCCCTGCTTCCAGGCTGGAGCAGCCTGTCCTTGGAGCACTGCACCCCATGGAAAGAGAGTGTCATGGCACAGCAGTTTTGGGAGGGCTGTGTGCCCGTGGGAGGGGCTCACGCTGCAGCAGGGGCGGTGTGGCTGCTGCTCCTGAGGGTGGGCCCACGCTGGGAAAGTTCAGGAGAACTGTCCCCCGTGGGAGGGACCCCACGGCCTCACAGGGGAAGGACTCCTCTCCCGGAGCAGTGGAAGGAAATCTCAATGATGAACTGACCAAACCCCCATGCCCTGTCTCCCTGCGCTGTCGGTGGGAAGGAGGGAGGGGCTGGGCAGGAGAAGGTGTTCTAAGGGCTTATTTTACTTCTCATTATCCTCCTTTGATTCTGTTAGTAAAAAATTCACTTCGCAACTTAAGTTGAGCCAGTTTCACCCTTGAAGTGCTTCTCCCAGTCTTTATCTCACTCATGAAGCCTTTGTTAACTTTTTTTTTTTTAATCTTTTCCCTCCTCTGCCCAGCTGTGGCAGGGGAGGGTGAGTGAGCAGCTCTCGTGGGTGCCTGGCATTGGGCCAGGTTCAAACCACGACACATGAGAACCTCCAGAACCCTAGCAAGAGATGTCAAGGGGGTTGTACTTTATGAGTTGTCTTCTCAGGGGTTCTCTAGCATCTGGTAAGGCACCATCCCTTTCTTGCTTTTGGTATTTTTCGTACCTTCTGTGTCATTTCTTTGATGTCCAAGAAGGACCTAGAAATCTGCTCGCAGTGCAGCTTCAGTTTAACTCTCAAAAGGAATCAACTACAAGGAAGGAAACTGATAAGAAATCAGATTTTATCAGGCTTTTCTAAAGTTTAATTCCAAAACGTAACTATCAGTCCTGTTTTAAAAGGTCACACTCACTACACAGACTAAGTCATAGTCTTATGAGAGAGATTAAAATAAAAAACACAGTCCAGAAGACCGGGACACAGAAAAATAGGATCGATCAACTCTCCTGAAATAAAAGGACTGCAACTCAGAGCAAGATAACAGAAAGTGCAGGTAATTCTGAATAGAAGCATAAACTTTATTCAATGGCTTCACTTTTTGTTAAAGGACAGAAAAACATAAAAGAAATTTAATGACTGAAAAACGTAAAGGGATAAACTGCATGTAAACTGTTTTTGATTCAAACAGGCTAGCTAAAAGAAAAAGATAAAATAATTATATAAACCCTTTTTCTGAAACTACAGCTGTGGATTGTGAAACTTCAACTCCTAGGAGGATCCTCTAGAATTTCAACATATCTGCACGTCTCAAGAGTTAGAAAAGTAACATCTGATGACCCATTTTTAGAAAAAAGAGAACCAGAGAACCGCTCCTTCATTTTTTTTTTAAATGAAAACAGATTTTTTTTGCTAGAAGTTTTCAAACTGATACATCCTTCTTCACACAGGAAGAGGTGTTTTTGACCTTCATTGTGACGGACAAGTCATTTTAGCATTACTCATGTTGTAATAATACAAGACATCACCTGCACCATAAGATACATGGTAAGTCATCTTTGGCTTTTTTTTTTTTTTTTTTAACATTTAGTAGCTGCTTAGGTAGTATGATGCCTGAAGTGAAAAATACTTGTGGAATCCCGCCAGTGTCTTTAAAAATAACCCTGGCAAAATGCGTAATACATGTTAAATGGAATACACTTGTTTTAAAGGACAAAATCACTAGAAGACTTGAGCAGAGGATCCAGGTAAGCAAAGAAATAAATCTCTAGAGACTGATCTGAGTAAGAAACATAATGGAGTATGCCTCCCTGATTTTGTCTCTGAAAATGATGTGCAATGACAGAAATATGGATTTTACTTCAAAACAAAACAGTTGTTTGAGTGTTACTTGAGTGAAGAGTACTTTTTCTTCTCACAGGATGACCAGAGAAAACCTAGTGTTGTATTTTAGACATTGACTCATTGGATCCTGTTTACGCGCAGCACACCTTAGCACTTTACCTCCATTTGCTACAGCTTTATAATTATTACCATTTTATGGGACTATGCAAATGAACTGAAGCTCACTTTAATAAAATCTTTGCCTCTTAAAACAGAGAAAACTGTGACCTGAAACTCAGAATGAAACAGTGACATGAGTTTACTCATCTTTTCTTTTAAAAACTGCATGACTGCTAGTCTCAAGCAGAGCAACAGAATGTGTACAGCAGATTGCAGGTTTCTAGAAATATTTCATTTATCTAAATGGTACTCAAAATAATATAGAACTTTTTTAAAAATATTCTTTCTTCAGAGATCTTCGTTGACTATCTTTTGGGGTTTTTTTAATGATCAGGAAACGTAAGCCCAGTCAGATCCCTCTAGTTAGGTGAACAACCTACTCTAGTTAGGTGAACTGATTAACCCAGTGAAATATTCTAGCCAGTAGCTAACAGTGTCTCCTAAAACAGCAAGATTATAGGATAAAGCACAAACCTCCTTACAGTTCCTTTTTCTAGTTTCCAAATTATTTTTCCAAGTATTTTTAGTCTCCACAGTCAGCATGTGCTGGATACTATACACCATTCAGGGTAGTAAATACTTTTGCAGAGAGACTTCTGAAACAAAGACTGGTCTAGAGGAATGGGGCTCAGTTAGCAGAAACAACTGCTCAAAGGGGAGGCCATAATTTAAGCATGCAAAAAGGGTTGTAAGGAAGAAGACAAGATGCAGGGAAGATGTGATTGTCATTCCAGGAAGGCAGAGGAGAAAGAGGGAAGGCATTGAGATAGCAGTTAAAAGGAAGAAGGGTCTGTCACAAAAAGAATTATCACAGTAGTATCAAGGCAGCGTTTTGCAATGATATTTGCATGAATCCTATCAATCATCTACTCATAAAATCCCACTCTGGCTTTATAACTTAGTTGTTTTTCATACTCATATTTATGCATGACATCCCCCAGGTGCAAAATGAGCAAGGCAGGAAGTGCTGGATGTGGCACTTATCCCATAATCCCAGTATACAGCATGGCTGACTGACACATTGTAAATGAGGATATTTATCTACATGCAGTACCAGGATGTACTGTCAGGGTATGCAACATGGATCTAGCAGGTCTAGCTGAAGGAAATCGTAAATATTTACTTGGGTAATGCCCAAGTCTCATCATGTTTTGAAGTAAAGAAGTTAATGTTTTAGACCAAAGTGTGTGTTATAAACTTGCTTTTTTCTTGTTTTTAAAGTGTTGCTGAAAGTACTTAAGAAATATAAACCCTTAGCTACTTTAAAATCAAGTTATTTACTGACAACAGACAGAGCCACTTCTTTTACCAACAAAACCATTACTGCTGCATTGTAGTAACTATGTAGTTAGTATGACTATGGAAAAAAAAATGTTTCACAGAGATTGCCAGAGTTTCCTGAAAGACAGTCTTTGAAGAGTTTGACAGCATTTATTTCTCATCAAGAAATTGTATCTGGGCAAAGTTGAGACCCAAACTGTTACAATTTGCTGATATTCTCTTACTCCTCATTCTCCAATTGAAAACTTTACACCATACTCAACACATCAAAGTAATGTCTGAGCATGGATGTCACCATTCTTATTATTCTAAGGCACAGAGCTGGTAGCCAGACTCAAAAACTTGGGGAAAGAGCAGGAAAAAATTTGCAAAAGCAGCATTTCTTTTTGCACAAGGTGCAGAATTTGCTCCAACAAAGCTTTCTCTTTTGGGGCAGATGCATATCTGCTCTGTGCAGCATAAGAATCTCCCATCAGGAGCTGGCAGAAGAACCTAATTTTTAATGTCACAGACCTGGCAGATAGCCCCTTCCCCAAGACCTCAGCTTAGGTTTAGCCAAGTCAACCACTTTGACACAGATTAAGGATGCTGGCATTTTAAGCAATCTGTTTTTACAGCAGAAAATAGTCCTTTCTCCTGAGAGGTTTTGTCTACAGGCACAAAGAGATGCTTTGGGGATTTCATATGCTCTAAGTCGGAATGGACCATTATGAGCTTGTACCAAAAGAGCAGGGGCCTGTCTCTGAGTCACTCCAGACATGGGCTGAGTTTCTTCAGTTACATTTAGACTTGCAGACCTCAAGTGCAGAGATATTGAAATGGTGGTTTTGAGAGTGTGGTCTCAGCAAAAGATGCCTGTGATCCCACAGGGCAGACCACACCATTGAAAAAAGTGCATTCAGGAAAGGAGCACGACACGAGCGCTCAGGGATCACACAGCGAGCTGGGGCACACGCACCGCCTGAACTCTTCTGCATCGTGAGCACTCTGTCAGCTTTGTCTGAGAACAGGCATGACATTGCCAGGAAGAGGCTAATTTCAAAACCAACACCCTGCCATGGGCAGCCACCAGTCTGCCATGAAGTGTCTGACAAAAGCAGTTGTGATGGCACAGGAAGGCAGAGCAGTCCTTGAACCAGACAGCAAGTAGCTCTCTTTGAGTGGCTATCAAAGGCATTGATTGCATTTCCCACTGAGAGCACTTTTTGTCCATTTGACACTCATCTTCACAAAATCCTCTGCCCAGCTTCTCATGGGACACACAGGAATTCTACCATGTTCTCTAGGGGTTTGTGAGAAGACAGTTCTCCTGAGCTTTTCAGAGACCAAGTTACACAAAGCTATGCTTCTGCATCTGGCTCACTGTCCTACCAGGGACTTGGTAAAAAGGGAGGTTTGGAGATTGGAGGGGCTGACATCACAGTCACAAGCCTTTCTCTGCTCCCACTGTAGCAAAACTTGCCTGAGGACTTTCACAGCTCTGCTGCCCACCCATCTCCCAGCTTCTGACTCCGTCTTGCATGGGAAGGCCAGTCCCTCACATAGTCCCTAAATGAAGAATAGCCATGCCTCGGATTCAATCCACCATTCCTCTGTTTCTGGTTAGGCCAGGCAGCTGTCAGGCTCTACTGAGGAGGGGAAACACACAAGACAATGTACACGTGGGAAATGACACACAGCACACTTCCAACGTGCACCAGTGTGATGCCACAGCTGTGTGGATGGGTTTCCTGGGAGCTCTGCAATTTCATTCTCTTTCACACCTTGACATAGTAGTGCTTGTGTGCTCATCAGCAAAGCGCATTTCAGATGAGAACATCAGCATGTTTCATTCTCTTCACTGCAAAGCTTGAAGATTCCTCTAGTTTAATGTTTTCTGTTTTCTGCTTTCCAGACCAACCCACCATGGCAAATGAAACCACAGACTTCACCGACTGGGCACTGACAACAGAATTTGACTACAGTGATTCAACACCTTGCCCTGCAACTGAGGAAAAGCACTTTGCAGCAAAATTTTTGCCACCTCTTTATTCTTTAGTGGTGCTATTTGGCCTGACAGGCAACCTGCTTGTTGTCCTTATCTTGGTAAAATACAAGAGGCTGAAGAGTATGACTGACATCTACCTGCTCAACTTGGCAATTTCTGATCTGCTGTTTGTATTTTCTCTCCCTTTTTGGGCTTATTACGCAGTTCACGACTGGATTTTTGGGGAGGCGCTGTGTCGAATTCTGTCAGGTGTCTACCTCCTTGGCTTCTACAGTGGCATCTTTTTCATAATCCTCTTGACCCTGGACAGGTACCTGGCCATAGTGCACGCGGTGTTTGCTTTGAAAGCCAGGACAGTCACCTACGGCATCCTCGCCAGTGTTGTCACTTGGGCTGTTGCTGTTCTTATTTCGGTTCCTGGGGTAGTATTTCACAAAACTCAGAAGGAAAGTTCAGGCTATACATGCAGTGCTCATTATCCACCAGAGCAGAGAAATACATGGAAGCAATTCCTCACCTTAAAAATGAACATCCTGGGACTTCTTATTCCAATGTTAATTATGATCTGCAGCTACACACAAATTATAAAGACATTACTGCAATGTAAGAATGAGAAGAAGCATAAAGCAGTCAGGCTTATTTTTATTATCATGATTATCTATTTTTTTTTCTGGGCACCATACAACATTTGCCTTCTCTTGCGTGATTTTCAAGGTGCATTTTCCATCTCTACTTGTGAAGGAAATGGTCAACTGCACAAAGCAATCCAAGTGACAGAAACAATCTCAATGATCCATTGTTGTATCAACCCTGTAATTTATGCCTTTGCTGGAGAAAAATTTAGGAAGTATCTTCACAGCTTTTTCCGAAAGCAGATTGCGGTCCACTTGTCAAAATACTGTCCTGTTTTCTACGTTGACACAGCTGAACGAGCTAGCTCTACCTACACACAATCTACCGGAGAACAAGAAGTTTCTGCTGCACTGTAAGTTGTGTCTAGTGAAAAGATGGAATTGACTCTTGTGAGATCAACTCTGTGATGAAAGCCTGCTGAATCTCTCCTGGATATTCTTTCTAAGGCAGCTGCAAAAAAAAAAAAAAAAAAAAAAAAAAACAAACATATTTTAAANAAAAAAAAAAAAAAAGCCCCACAGAATACATATTTATCAAATTTTGCATTTTCTCATAGACTTGGGTATTTGTAAATAAATGAAAAGCATGTAGCAAGTTACCTGATTGGGGGCCTGTGCTAGCAGGCTAACAGATTTTTTGAAGTGAACTAGAGGTTATAAATTTACACTGATTCCTCGGAAACATCTCTTGACTGTACATTATACAAGATATCTCACTCATTTAAATTCAGTCTCAGTCACATTTTTTACTAGGCTGGTTGTGTATCTCTGTAAATAATGCTACATTACTGAGGTCTGTGATACAGCATGGAATGGAAAATTTTATACACTTAGAATAGACTGATATTTTCCTTTGTGTATGGTTGAACCATACATAAAGATCTTACAAAAAGATACACTTAGATCTTTCTCATAATAGTTCTAACTACTAGGGGCTAATACCTCAGTGACTTTGGAGTTTGATATTTCTGAAGGCTCTCTTTTACTCATCTGCTGTTTTATATGCTATTCACAGTAAAAAGCTAATATAATTGTGCTATAATAAAAAAACTAATGTCCCATCACTGATCAGAAAATCAGTGTGGTAACAGTATTTAGAAAATAAAGTATTGCACATGGAGCTTTAACCAGGTTGGAACAAATGTGAACAATGAGCCAACAGTTTCAGCTTTTTAGTGCAGTGATTTTGCTTGCCATTTTTGTAGCCTCCGTAAGAGGAAAACTTAAAAAAAAAGAAAGAATGCAGGCATAATGGCTGCCAAACCACAACAGCGTTAGAGGTGTGAAAATGATTTCTAAACAGGATTAACACAGATGTTTTTCGAGATAAGTGTATGTTAAAAACATTTAAGTTAACAAAACATCTGAATAAGTAAAAATATTCTGTGTTCTACAGAGTCAAGGGCATAGAGCATCTCTCTTGTTTTAGAAGCTGGTATCATTTGGGGGGCTATGATAATGGGGGTCATTTGCCATTTAGGAGTTTTGCAGAGAGCAAAAGCTTCCGTAATTAGTAAGACTGATGGTTAAATGTGACTGATTCTCTGTAAAGCTCAGAACCTGTAAAGCATGGGAACACATAGAAAACATGAAATAAATACGGGGCTACTCAAGTGCTTAAGAACATACCATAATCACACTATTAATTAATTTGGGCTAAGTTCTCCTTCTAAGAGTTCTTATATTTCCCCTAAGACTTATGGTATTGGACAACTTTGGAGACAGGAAATTAAAAGTGAATATTTTGCTTGCTGTTCCTATCCAGAAGGGCAAATTCTGTTTCCCAACTTCTCTAGACAGCCTTTTAAATAATATTTTCAAAGAAGCAAATGTTTCAAGAAGTCTCAAACAAATTTTACAGCGGAAAGTGCTTGTGAAAGCAGGAAGTGGAATAGGGAAATCTTTACTTCTCAAACCACTTGTTTTGAGTTATTCAATTTTGTCATATTAAACACCACTTTGGAACTACATCCACATGGCAAGTGTAACAGAAGTGTACCACACCTTCTCATTTACCAGATTTTCAGCTGCATACTCTTCTTTAAGGCCCTGTGCATCAATTACTTTCTGGACTTTGTATATGCTTTTAAAATGGGTAAATATATCATCATAATGAGAAATACATGCAGGAACTTCTAGTCAGGCTGCATTTGTTTGGGTTTTTTTTTTTACTTACAGAATACATTTATGGAAATAATTTTATTCTGCTCTTGACAAGAACTTTCACTTGGCCTTGAAAACACATTGCCTTTAGAAAACTACTTTCTCTGGAGGACTTTGATGCCAGACACAGTAATACACCCTTGTCAGCCCTTCAGGACCAAAGAACAACAACCAAACTTGCATGGACACGCTGACAAACTTTCTGAGAGGCATGTCAAAAAGCTGCCCTGATTCTTCTACAGCATGGACCTCCAATCATGGTTCTTTCTAAGCAACAAGCAGCTTCTGGAGGAAAGAGGTGGAACTGAGACTGGTGCCCCGGTGGATCAGCAGCTTATCAAGAGTTTCCATCATTTCACTGGAAAGGGATCACACTTCACATGAAAACATGTCATATTTCAGCTACTGCAGTGAACTGTGATCCACATTCAAGGAGACAATTGAAAACACAGTATTTGGTAGCACTGTTGGTACATTTAATTAAGGACTCTGCCAATAACTATAATAATATTTTGTATTATACCATCTATTAAAGTTGGTTAACTTTTTTTGGTAGACCTCTTGATCCTCTCCCACCTCCATCCCCAATTTTTTAGAATAGCTCAGAAGAATGAAAAAGGAAGATAAATTCATCTTCATGACCCTGAAAGAACAGGCAAGACAAACTCAGGGTTTTACAAGTGGACTAAAACCCAGCATAATCAAACAACACAGGACAATCAAGATAACTCCAGTGCTTTTAACTGCTTGTCACCAATAATCTAATAATAAATATGCTATTTTCGTTGTCATTACATTTGATTTTGTTTACATTTACCAATGGGAAAAGCAGTACCTCAGACAATGCATACTGATCCTAGAAGATTGGTATTAGTGGTCTTTAAAATAAATAAGCGTATAAAAGAATTCCAGTGTATTTAGTGACCTAAGTAATTAGGTCACCTAGCTAAATGTAACAATTACGGTGCACTTGTGCACATACTTCAGTTCTTAAGATTACAGTGCCATCATGTGGTCTCACTGTAAAGTTTGATGCCAACAAATATGTGCTACTCCAGCAAGCCTTTTGGTGCTTTCCTTCTTCAAAACATTTTTAGGAGGAATTTCGTCACAGAAAGGGTGATTAGGTATTGGAATGGGCTGCCCAGGGAGGTAGTGGAGTCACTGTCCCTGGAGTTGTTTAAGGACAGACAGGATGTGGCTCTCAGTGCCATGGTCTGGTTGACAGGGTGGTGTTTGGTCATGGAATGGACTCGATGATCTCAGAGGTCTTTTCCAACCTAATTGATGCTGTGATCTCTTTTCCTAAGGGAATCTTTTAACGGAATGACACCCCCCACCACAGGCATTATCTGTATTATGGAAAGAGCAGTAAGCCACTGTGGTCACTAAGAACGGAATGGAGGTCCATTGGATCCATAGGCAGGATCACCCTGTAGTGATGCAGGCAGATGCCAAGAGTGCAGTACAAGATTCCATATCCTGCTCTGGAAGGAGAGCATTTGACGTTCTTGCTCACAGCTTGGAAGCCACAAGCTACAAGAATGAAAATGAAGTGCAAGTCCTACACCTGGGGCATGTGACCCAGACACATATCCAGGTTGGGTGTAAGAGTGCCTGAGAGCAGCCCTGTGGAGAAAGACTTGGGGGTGATGGTTGATGAAGAACTCAACTCACTTCACTCTTCTCTGGCCACAGTTACCACTGAGCAACAACTTTTTGGGTTTTTCGTCTTAAATATGTTATCACAGAGCTGTTACCACCATTTCTAATTGGCCCAGCCTTGGTCAGTAGCACGTCCATCTTTGGAGACATCAGGGATTGGCTCTGCCAGACATGGGGGAAGATTCTGGCAGCTGCTCAAAGAAGCCACCTCTATAGCCCCCTGGTTACCAAAAACAGAGCTGTGCAAACCCAGTACACAGTATCTGAAGGGGCCCTACAGGGAAGCCAGAGAGGGACTTGTGGTCAGGAACCGCAGTGATAGAACAAAGAGTAATGGGCACAAATTGAAAGAGGGTAAATTTATGTTAGATATTAGGAAGACATTTTTTACTGTGACGGTGGCGAGGAGCAGGATGCCCAAGGAGGTTGTGGGTGCCTCATCCCTGGCAGTGTTCAAGGCCAGGTTGGATGCAGTATAGAGCAACCTGGTCTAGTGGGACCTATCTCTGCCCATAGCAGGGGAGGCTGGGACTAGATGCTCTTTAAGGTCTCTTCCAACCCTCTGTTATCCCTCTGTGATTCCACGAGTATTTTCCCCTCCCGTCTCTCCCTGCGGCCCCGCGCTCCCTCAGCGAGGGCCTCTACCCGCCCGCTCTCGCACGCGCGCTCCCAGCGCCCCCTGCGGGCGGAGCGCGGCCGCCCAGCCACGCGGAACCCCAGCTCGCGCCCCGCCCACAGCCGCCGAGGCCCCGTCCCTCGTCCCCGCCCCCTCGTCCCCGCCCCGGCCGCGGAAGCCCCGCCGCCACCCCGGCCCCGCCTCCACCTTGCAGACCCCGCCCCGCGCCTGCGCAGTGCGAGCGCCGCCGCTTTCCCGCGCGGGTGAGGGGCCGGGCGGGTGCGGCTGTGGTGGGGCTGGGCTGGGTCCGTGGGGGCCGGGAGGGCTTGGCATTCGTTGCCCAGCAGCGACCCTTCCGTGCGGGCCTTGGGCCCCGTGGGGAAGGGGCCTCCCGGTGGGGCCGGCCTGTCCCCGCCCCTCCGTTCCCGTTTGAAGTCGGTGCCACCGAGGCCGGGTGGCGTGCGCAGGGCCCGTGGCCCGATTGGGACAGGGACAGGGTGAGAGGGGTTCTGGGCTGCGGCGGGAATGTCAGGGCGCTCACTGGGTTTTGCTTCTTAGTTAAAGGATGAGTAGTAAGGAGCCGTTTTTTGTGAAGTTCATAAAGTCTTCCGGGAGCTCGGAGTATTTTTCTAAAGCCCTTGAGGTAAGTGGGTTTGGTCATCTGTGTGAGCTTGGTGAATTGCCATGTGATTTCTGTGGCTGAGTTAGCTGCATATGCCATACAATAAGCTAGCTTACATGTGTACACCTGGAAATAAAGCTGTTTTTATAGCAGGGGTGTTTAGTGTGTAATAAAGCTTGTTGAACAAGAGCAATTTTGTTGAAGAACTTACTTCAAGAAATAGCTTCAATTTCAAAACCTGGTGGCATGGAGGGAAGGGACGTGTAGCCTGGAAGGCCTGTGTGGTGGTCACTCATCTAAACACGTACTTTAGAGGGATATTGTGCATTGTTTTACATCTTGGGAGGTTAGTGGAAGCCAAAGGCACCATGTGGCAGGATCAGGTCCTGAACGCTTCTCTACTGAATATTTAAGTCAAAATATTGTGGAGACTCAAGGCAATGAGGGGGACACCCATGAGGTGTTTTAGCCCTTTCTTCTGCCGATACCTTTTTGCATGGTAGCTTTGTTGTGAGCTGTTTCAAGGATATGCATTTGTGTAGTTTGCATAGGACTGCCTCTTCATTAATTATTTGCTAATTAAATAAATATTGTATGCATCATTTACCTGCAGTCTATAAAAGAATTCCAGTCGGAAGAACATCTCCAGATCCTTGAAGAAGAAGCAGTACTCAATATAAAAGAAAATGATAAATCACTTTACATTTGTGATCCTTTCCAAGGCATGGGTTTCAGTCATCTCAGAAAGGTATGTCACCCAGCAACTTACTTTGAGCTCTATTGTTTTCCTTTTTAGAAGCACTCGTGTCCGTACTTGCATCTCGTATGTTCTCTCCTGCACTGAGTGTAGCAGTAGGCACTTCACTGCATCCTGTACTTAGGGAAGAAGGTAACCAGCAAACCATAATGATTATTTTCAAACATTTGGAAAAATAAATGGTATGGTTGGTTCTGGTTCTGCTGGAGCTCCTAAGCTGGTTCTTACACTTTTTATCTTCTGATGAACATGATTTGTTTTGACTGCAAGGAATTGTCTAGTGGACAAAGATAGGCTAGCTGGAATTCTTTGGCCATAGCCATAGCACTGGCTGCTTTTACTGAGGCCAGAAAATCTACAATGATTCTACAGAAAATCCACAGCTGAAAGTAAAAACAAAACTGGAGATGCTAGAGGAGAGGGAGGACGGACCAAGGGCCCTGTCTTCCTCAGAACTCAGGGACAAGGAAAGCCTTCCTGATGCCAGTGTACCCTCTGCTTATTTTCTTTGTGCTTTCCCTGTTACTTTATTGCAGCTTGGCTGTAGGATTGTTGGACCACAGGTAGTCCTGTACTGCATGCAGTCGCAGCGGTGTGTCCCGAGAGCCGAGTATCCCGTGTACAACATGACCATGGCCGATGTCACGGTGTCCTGTACCAGCCTGGAGAAGGACGTGAGGGTAAGGCCTTCCCAAGGATGGATTGTTCAGCTGGTTGTCATTGACATTTGCTTTGCATGGCTCATTACTAAGGCAGCAGTCAGAGCATAGAAGTCTCATTGTGCCTGTGTCTAGATCCATCAAGTCTTCTGTAGCTTGTAGACTATGTGTAGTTTGCTCACATATTAATACAACTCAGATATGATTATATATGTTTACTTTATATTTATTCTACTATCTTTTTCTCATACTACCTAAAATGTCAACCATCTGCAAAATTTTGCTCATACAGCATAATTGTAATGTTTTTGTTTGGGGTATGTATTATGTTCAGCTTATTGTAAGTGCACATAAAATGGAAATTATAGTTAGGTTTTTATGGCTTCCATATATATCTATTTAGTATTTTTGAACAGTTTTTAGGGGAAATCAGGGATAATTGAAATCCACATTTTTGTTTGTTTGTTTTTTTTTTTTTTTTTAAGGTGAGCATGACTGTCATGTAGGTTCTTTTTTCCCCTGCTAATTTTCTGTATTTTTTTTTCCCCATCCAGGAAGAAGTTCACAAATATGTGCAAATGATGGGTGGATGTGTATACAGAGACCTCAACATGTCAGTAACTCATCTAATAGCTGGAGAAGTTGGCAGCAAGAAATACTTGGTAGCTGCTTCCCTGAAGAAACCTATTTTGCTTCCCTCTTGGGTTAAGACTTTGTGGGATAAGTCTCAGAAAGGGTATGAAAAAAACAAAACTGATTTTGTTTTGGGGACTGGTAATTCTTATGTACAGACTAATTTCTTTTCCTAGTTGCGTTTACTTGGAAAATAACTACTTTCTCTCTTTCACTCCTGTAGCATAATGAGGTACACTGATGTTAACATGGAAGACTATGCTTGTCCTGTGTTCCTTGGCTGCACCATTTGTGTAACTGGCTTAAGCAGCTCCGACAGGAAAGAAGTCCAGCGCCTCACTGCTGAGCATGGTGGGCAGTACACGGGGCAGCTCAAGATGAATGAATGCACTCACCTCATAGTTCAGGAGCCAAAAGGTACAACCAACAGAGTAAATGCTGTTTGCACTTCTGGAGTTGAAGTAGTGTGAACGTGCATAAGCACAAGAGCTCGAACTGCCTCTGTGTCTGCTTCAGTGTTGCTCTTACTACTTCTGTTTAGGGAATCACTCTTGATGGCAAGAGTAACACAGGGTACCTTTGCTTTGCTCTAAAGACATGAGAAAGAGAACAAAAGAGGAAAAAAAGCCAGAGACATAGATGGTATTTAAAGAAGGGAAAAGGGAGAATCCTAGAAGGGGATAAAGAAAAGAAAAACTTTTTTTGGGAGAGCTGGATAGGACTTAATTTGCACTGTGATTGAAACTGGATTGTGGCCTGATGTTTTTTACCTGATTATTCGTGTTTTCCAAATTCCCTAAGATAAAATGAAAGCTCCTTTTCCTTCCTCTTGGGAAGATGAAAGGATTTTAGTTTTATTGTGAGAAGAAAGGAAGGGTTTTCTTTTTTTCCCCCGATTTCCCTCTCTTTGCCTACAGTGAAATATCCTTGCACCTTTTGATCTTTCTTTTTTTGTGTGTGCTTGAAAGCTTTAAAGCCTTTTTCCCTTTTTTGTTTTTTTTAATGCCTTCTCATACCATGAGTAGCCATCCATGAGTTTTTTTTTTTATTCTAACTTTATTTAGAGTATAAACAGCTTACCAACAGTCCAGTAAAACATAATTTGTCCCTTAAAATCAGTTATTTGAATTTATAAATTTTCTTAATGTCCAGCCATCTTCCAGCAATCACTTTTTAATGCTTTAATCTTTTAATGATTGTGATTTTTTTTCTTTAATTTTGTTTACGTCTGGAAGGTCAGAAGTATGAATGTGCCAAAAAGTGGAACGTGCACTGTGTGTCTGTGCAGTGGTTTTCTGACAGCATCAAGAAAGGCTTCTGTCAGGATGAGACAATGTATAAAATAGAGGCTGGATCAAAACTGCATAATGCACCCAGTACATCAACACCTACAAATGACACCAGCAAGCCTCACAGTAAGTAAGATATTTTAAAATGTCTTTAAATAAGATTGGAAGCATTTGTATTAAGGAGGAAGAACTGTTTTGAGATGAGCAAGGTGCTTGCTTTTATAATAGTTTGACAGTTTGGGTTCTAGATTCAGCTTAAGCATAAAAAACAACAGATTGCTTTTATGCACGTTGAATATTCCAACATGTGTAGACTTCAAACATGTGGGTGATTGTTACAAAAGGAAACTTGAATTAGGTGTAGAATTTTCTGCTTGAGAACCAGTGGTGTGTATCTGTAAGTCCTACAAAAGCACAGTTGTTTATACATTTGTAGTTTAAAACAAGTGTCTGTAATGAATTTAATCTTACAGCAGTCTTGGGGGGTGGGGGGAAAAATACTGATTTTGAAGTTTTTAATATTATTTTTCTATTTTTTTCTTTATACGCTTGTTTTTACTTACTCCATGATACTAACAGAAGAAAACTTTAAAAGTATTTTGTAAGCCCACATTGTAGCATGAAAGACACAGCCAGCTGTAATGTGTGTGCACTTGGTACTGATTCCTACTTCTTTTAAGTTAGAGTTTCACGTTGATTTCTCTGCTACAGAGAATCCTGTTTAATTTTACAAGTATTTCTAATAGGTGGCCACAAAACTAGAACCACCATGGTTCTAGTAAGACCATGCTCAATCTGTGTGTAAAGAAACCCCCTGGTTTAACAAAGGTTTTACTTACCTAGTATTTTTCATTCTTCAGACCTTACATTTTCTTACAGCACCAAAAAAATCATAAGTGGTAGCTTTGTATTTTCTTTAGTGAAGCAGCAGAGAGAGCTGAGCCAAATCTAATGCCTCTTTTCTATGTTTAATTTTATTTAAAGATCATACCCTTTCGGATGTCAGCCACATTTCCAATATCAATTTGAGTGGTGTTAATGAAACTGCATGTAGTTCAGCTATGAGCAGCAGACTGGATCCTCTTCCTGATGAGCTGGAAAACTTGGACATCAGTTCTTTTCAAGCCCCTGAAGATTTGTTAGATGGGTGTCGAGTATGTTTAACTTGGAAACATTCTGTTTTAACAAGTGAAAGCAACTATGTTGAAACACTGGCACTTTCTGCTTGAGTAAATTGTTTCCATGGTCAGCAACGTATATCAGATTGATTTTGTCTCCACATGCTGTAGCTTGTGTGTATGTCTACATATGTGTGTGTGTATAATTGTATTAAATATGTAGTAGAAATATCAAATTTTATGTTCATAGACATCTGTATTCAAACACTAGAGTGAATGGGTTCTAGAATTAATGTGTGGGTTTATTTGGGGTTTTTTTTTGTTTATACGATTTCAGGGGGTTCATTCCATTAGTAAACATTGAAGCTTTGCTGGATTAATTTGCAAGGATAAATTAATCTATTTATAAATGCTTAACTTTTTTGCTCCTTCTCAGAAGCTGCAGCACTACTCTCTGTGTTCTGCAGCAGTTGAAACAAATTATACCAAAACATTTTTCTTTTTTTTTTCTTTTTTTTTTTTTTTTTTTTTTTTTTTTTTTTTTTTTTTTTTTTCTTTTTTTTTTAAGGCTTTATTTGTTGCTCTGTTCTCTTTGTAGATCTATCTCTGTGGCTTCAGTGGCAGGAAGTTGGACAAGATGAGAAGGCTTATTAATTGTGGTGGTGGTGTTCGATTTAATCAACTTAATGAAGATGTTACTCATGTCATTCTGGGGGAAAATAATGAGGAGCTGAAACACTTTTTGGACAAAACGGCGCACAGGTTGTGATAACTGTATTGCTTAAGGTCTAGTTACACCTCGTATTCTTTCTCCCACCACCTCTGGGGTTCTCAGCACAGAAAATATATCAGTCTGTTGGAGCAAGTTCAGGGCAGGGCCACCGAGATGGTCAAAGGGATGGAGCACCTCTCCTATGAGGAAAGGCTGAGAGGATTAGATTGAGAAGGCTTTGGGGTGACCAAATTGTGGCCTTCCAGTACCTGAAGGGAGCCTACAAGAGAGGTGGAGAAGGACTTTTGGCAAGTACATATAGAGACAGGACAAGGGGAAATAGCCTTAAACTGAAAGAGGGGAGGTCTAGATTGGATATGAGAAATAAATTCTTTGCTGTGAGGGTGGTGAGGCTTCTCTGGTTGCCCAGAGAAGCTGTTGTGCCGCATCCCTATAAGTGTTCAAGGCCAGGTTGGATGGAGTTTTGAGCAACCTGGTCTAGTGGAAGGTGTCCCCTGTTCGTGGCAGGGGGATTGGAACTAGATGATCTTTTAAGTTTCCTTCCAAACCATTGTATGATTCTTTGGAATCACATATTGATTTGAAAATGCTAAGTAGCTCTTTATTTAAATGAGAAGACTTACAGCTAGTGGTCATAAGTATATCCTTGTGTACTTTTCAGTGCTGTGTCTTTGGGCAGGCATGAGTGACCTCAGTGAGTAGAAAAGCAAGTGTTCTTATTGGTGAAAAGAGGTGTTAACATGTATTTGTTAGTACATTGAGGAGGAAGAACTTGGTAATGCAGCAGTGGCAGATATAATTTATGTTATAGAAAATAATTACAAAATGCTCTGGTCTCAGACTGAAAGAATTAAAAAGTCTCTTAAGGGGGTTGTTAATTGCCCAAAGCTTGCTTGGTATTAGAGTTACAGACTTTGTGTGTGTGTGTGTGTGTGTGTGTGTGTGTGTGTGTATACTGGTCTTTTTGGAGGAGGAAAGAAGATTCACAGGTGTGAAACCTGCTGTAACTTGTTTGTATAACATTTTCTTTTATAGGCCTCATATAGTGACGGCAAAATGGTTGCTGGAGTCATTTGGTAAGGGTTGTCTATGTCCAGTGGAGCACTATATCCCTCTAAACTACCAGCTGTTAGAGAATCCAATTTTGGAACAACCTGGAATGAAGTCAATTTTTCCCAAAAAAACCAGTCTCTTGAAGAAAGGTGCTGTGAACATGATAAAGCACCAGAAAGCTGCTGAAGATGACTTCCTCTCTCAATATGTAAATAACTATCCTACACTAGGTATGTTCTAGGCTCAGCATACTGTAGAAAGTTTAACTGCTCATAATTAGCATTTGAGCTTGCAGAATTTGCTTATTAAAAATTTATCCACATCTAGTATGCTAACTTCTACTTTGTGTTTCAGAATTCAAATTTAAATAGGCCTATATGGAATTTTTTTAAATTAAAACCTGGCTGAAAACAGCACAATACTGTGATTTCTTCATTAAACTGTTTTGGGTTGTCTTTGATGTTCTTGTCAAACAATTGTTATGCTTGGTTCTTTTTTATTTTTCATTACCCTTTCAGATGAAGTTGAAAAACTAACATCCAGAACCTTCAGTGATGTTACTAACTTGACTGCTCAAGGAGAGAATCAACCTTCTGTCTGTAATGGGTCTTTGGCAGAGTCTTCTGCACTGGCTGAAGGAGGCTTATTTTTCAGAAAGAGATTTCTTCTTCTGGGTTTTGGTGAAGAGGACGAGTCCTGTACTGCAGATATTATAAAGGAGAATGCTGGGGAAGTTCTGCCACTGCAAAGCAGAACCATTGCAGACTATGCTGTGGTACCTTTATTAGGGTGCACAGTGAAGGCAACTGTTGGTGATGTTGTCACAAATACATGGCTGGTAAGGGACTTAGACTTTTTCAATTCCCAAATAAACAGGTATCTGTATTAGAAATTTGTCTTGTCAGAGTGCAGTTATTGATGGTTTAAATATAAAGAAGATACTGAGGTATTAGCGTCATTTCATTTGAGATGTACTGAACGAAAGCCTGCATTAAAGCTTCTGCATCTGTAGGGCATCTTATCTGTTTCACTTAATTTTCTACAGGATTCTTGAATAGGACCTCATTGTCATGACCCAGGCTTATATGAGGTCTGACAGCATTGTTTCTAAGTGATGAACTCTAGAAGGAACTAGTTGACTAATAATGATTTAATTTGATATTTTAGTTTCTTTCATGCTTTTTATAGCTTTTTAAAAACGTGTGGCAGAAGAGCAAGTCACCTTTATAGCATAAAAGTCAAAGAATACTAAGGTTATTTGTCAAGAGCAGGCACATTATAGAGACTACCTGCTGTTAGTAACTTTCAGTATTAGGTAACTTCCTGTGAAGTAAATCTATACAGATCCTCAGATCGTGCACTGAACTGGAAACCTCCAGTTTTATGGGAATCTCCAGGGTTGGAACTTTAGTAACTGAAAAGTTCCGAATAATGCCTCATTATGTCAAACTTGACAAAACTGACATGGTCTAAAAAAGAATTTGTCTGATCCAATGGGAAATAATTTGTCTCAGGTGTAATGATGGAAGCAGGATTGCTCATTGTTGAGTCCATAAGTGCTGTTGTAGGCTTGATTTACATTTTCCTCTCTTTCACCTTCTTGAAGATTACATGTGTGGAACAGCAAGTCCTTTTAGACGTCCGATCCAATCCTCTCTTCACACCAGTCCTGGTAATGGAAGGAGCTACCCCTCTGGAAGATTGTGTTCTTTCTTTTAGCCAGTTCACTGGTGTTGAGAGAGACTCCCTTGTTCATCTGGCAGGAGTGCTGGGAGCCAGGTACCTCTCCTGTTACTCTTTCTTCCCGTTCTTAAAGAGCCAATGTGCTGCCATTATGCATTTCATTTCTTCTGTACAAGTATTGGGGTTAAAGCTCTTTTGAATTCCATTCATTTACAAAACCTGGTGTTGAATCAATGAGACGTCATTATGTAGTTCTTCTATTTTCTTCTCTTTAATGAAATATGGTCAGTACTCACACAGTCTGATTTCTACCAGAATATGCTCAGTCTCTTATTACCCAGTAACTGAGTCTCAGCAACTTTTTACTCTGCTCTTGAACCTATCAATGAAAGTCAGGTTTTTAGGTGCGGCCTTCCAAGTTGTTCTTTGATTATCTAGGTAAGGACCACTGTTCCTCTTCAGTACTATCTGGCTCAGCCTCATAACCATGGTGAACCCCATTCACCATCCCAGCTCCTAAGAAATGGTGCCCTATTTGCTTAGAGTTCATTAAGATCTTTGAAAAACTTTAAGAAAAATGTGTTTAGTCGTGACATGGCAAAATCGTGTAGCTTAGAGTATCATTTGGTCTGGTTTGTAGCCTCTTTGAACTAAATTCTTGGGGATGAGTTCTCAGTCCTGCCATCTTTTTGCAAGACTCTGTCCTTGATAATAAGAGAAAAACTGTAATATCAAGAAAACTGTTGTTCATTTGGAAATGGTGCTTGACTCCGGAAGGGAAGCAAGCCTGTTCCATTCATCTTGCTGAAGAATGTTAGGCCCAATGTATGATTTGAAAATGGGATATGTGAGGATTGCTGGAGTATAAGAAATACTGTTTTCAATGCTGGTAGAAGCAAAACATTACTGTGTAACTTGGTTTTGTTGTTGTTGTTTTGGGGTTTTTTTGGGGGGGTGGGGTTTCTTTGGGTTTTTTTTCTTTCCTGTAGGTTAGACTGTAAAGTGCTAAATGGGTGGCCTTAGATATCAATTCTATTGGTTCTTTTTCTGTTGCGAGAATACATTTTATAATAGTATAAATGTGCCCTAGAATAATGTTGTTTGTGACTAAATGAGTCTTTTATCAATCTAACTGTAGAGTCCAAGAATTCTTTGTGCGGAAAGCCAGTGCAAAAAAAGGAATGTTTGCCAGCACCCATCTTGTGGTGAGAGAACCGAACGGCTCCAAGTATGAAGCTGCAAAGAAGTGGAATTTGCCAGCAGTCACTGTAGCTTGGCTTTTGCAGTCTGCAAGGACAGGAAAGAGAGCAGATGAAAGCAAGTTCTTGGTTGAAAATGCAGAGGCTGAAGGTTGGTTCTTAGCAAGTTAAGGAATATGATTGTGCCATTGTACTGTTTGTTCATGATAAAGAAGGCAGGTATGATGAAATTTCTTTCCTAACACCTTCAAAATATTAGAGCTAAAGGGTATTTTTCCATATATTAACATAGAATTGTAGATTGGTTTGAGTTTGAAGGGACCTTAAAGATCATCTAGTTCCAACTCCTTTCCATGGACCGGGACGCCTTCCATTAGGCCAGGTTGCACATGCAACTGTATTTTTTCCTGCTGTTGAGTTGTGATTACAGAAATGATGCCATGTGTTTGCTGCAAATCTGGTGAAGCCAGTGGGGTCTTGTGGTTATCAGTCAGTTAGGATTCAAACTCAGTGTCTCAGCTTTGTCCTTTTTGGCATGTACACTGCTCTGTAGCTTGCATGGGAATTGATGACAGATCCATGTTAGGACTTCAGACTTGTTAGTCTGCAGTGATTTGATGCCCCTCTGTTCAGTTCTTCATGGTTGTTGTTTAAATAAGAGTATGTGGGGTCTGTGTTCAAAAGAAAAACCAGTTTGCTTGCTTATGTTTTCTTTTTTTCTTTTAAAGATACGGAGAGTTTCATTACTCAGCTTAGCAAGACACCAGCAACTGTTAAATCTCTCGATTCAGAACAGTCTACTCATCTCCTTGAAGCTGGAAAAAAAGGAGCTGTGACCCCCCTTGATATCAACAGGTTCCAGAGTAAAGCTTTCCAAGCTGTAATCTCTCATCATACTGGGAAGACAACCCCTGTTCCACAAGGGGGACCGCTCCAGAAAGAGCCATCTTTACATCTTGACACACCATCAAAGTTTCTTTCCAAAGACAAGTTGTTCAAGCCTTCTTTTGATGTAAAGGTGATTTCTGCAAACCTTTTAGTCTGTGTGGCCACTACTGTTTAAGTTGTGCATAAACTTAAAAGCAGCACAGAAACCTGTGCTTTTGCCCATTTTTATGCTGTTCACATACAGACTTTCCCTTTTGAATAAAGCCGGGAAAACTGGCTCCTTTATTTATATAGTTTACTTCATGACCTGTGGACTAAATTTATTGAATAGTAAGTGCTGTAATGTCCTTAGCAAAGCTCTTTTGTGCTTATTGCATCATATGGTTGTGTGTCCTACATCTCAGACAGCATCCAGTCTGTGTTCTTTGCATCTAAAGACTGATAAATGTAACAAGACACCTTAAAATTGCTCCAGGTATTTGGAAACAAGTATTTGCATTTTCTGATGAAATGCTACTTTGATGACATGTTCTAATGTAATAGCTTTAGAGCAATTACAAAGCTATTGTTGCAAACTGAAAAATGCGTTGGGGTTTTGGGTTCAATGTCTTATTCTGAAGGCCACAAAAGGCTAGAGAAACCAGCAAAAAAACCCCCCTGACACTTAGAGAGTATCTGTGCTGGAAGAGCTCTTGAATGTCTCAGGTGTGCTTTGGTAGGCTTTGGGTTAGTTTTTAATTTTCAAGGCCTTAACTGAAAGGTCAATGCAGTGAATTCCTGCAGAGTTGTTAGTTTTTTGGGGGGCTTGTTTGTGGGTTGTCTGTTCCGTTGTGGGGGGTTTTCTGTTTTGTTTATTAATCCCTTTGCCCACAATAGGACAAAACATGTTGCAAATGTAGAAGCAGCCAGTGTTCTCTTTAGATAGTTCTGCTTCATGAAGAGAAAGCTCTAATAATTTTCAAAAGCAAGATATTCTAGACCAAAATTTCTCTTTTTATATTAAAAAGGACAGTGTGAAATGGTATTTTAAAGGTGCAGATAGAATCACATACTCATGCATCTCCTGTGGGGCAAGGTGTAAATACATGAAAGTAATTGGTTGGGGTTAGGAATACCTGTGTTTGGTCACTGGCTTTTCCACTGAGGGCAATTCTCAGTGATGGCAGTGAACAGAGAGATTAATAATCTCTTGTCTTATTTTTTTGCTTAAGCAGACTCCAAGATTAGGTTTGTCTTGTCCAGCTTTTGTGCAGTGGTACTACAGTTGCACTTAGTAGGTGCTCCTGTAGTTTGCTGTCCTGGTTTAGGAGTATGAAGTCTTGCTGTATTTGTAAAACTTGCACTTGAGTGAGAATTTTGTGAGGTGTTCATGAAAGTCGGTCTTTTCTTTTTTTCGGTAGGATGCTCTGGAAGCTTTGGAAACTCCTAGAGGTCCTGAACAAAAAACCAGGAAACTGAGTACACCCCTCTCTGAAGTCATTGGTAGAAACTTGAAACTGGCACTGGCAAGCAGCACAACGCAGGCAGCAGCTCTTACTGCCAGCCCTCAGTTGGCTGCTGCACAGCCAGAAGTGGTAGGAAATTTGGGGGTTTAGTTGCTGGAGCATAGGTTTAATTAGGAAAAAGCTTTATCTTTTGTGATGTAAGTTACAAAGAAATTTGTGAATTGTTATTTGTGATCTATTTGAATACAAATTCATGTGATTATGTGTTCTTCAATGACAGTTAAAGGAAGGTAAGATAGAAGGATTTCCTCATGGAAGGCAAAGAATTTTAAAACCTTTTTCTACTGTTTGTACTACTGTCTCGAATAATAAGCAGTTGCTAAGTAACACAGCATATAAATATGTACCAATTTATACTTTGTAGTATTGGAGTGAGATATCACACTTAAGAAATTCTCAGGTTCCAGCTGAACAGGGTTAGATATTTTGTCTTGGACTAAAGTTGGGAGTTCTTTTTTAATGCATGTGTCTTCTTTTCCTGCCTTCCTCTCTAAGGTGCTGCTCTAGTGCTTAATAGCAGAAGAAAAATGAGAGAAAACAAAAGAGTGTAGGAGGAAAGGGAGCATGCATTGCTTGCTATGTTAGTGCACTGTTTACTTTTGAGGAGGGTCAAGAAAGCTAATGACCTCTGGAAAGGGAAGGCTACTACTTCTTTTGTAGCTCCTTAGTCTTACTTGTCTCACTCCTCTACGGTGAAATACTTCAGTAGCGTCAGGTTTGATAATTCCCTAATTTCAGTGTTTAGCCTGTGATGAAAGGAGCAGACTATGTTCTAGGGACGCTGGCTGAGAATGAATCTTTTGTCTTGGCATTCCTAGTGCATGGTATGTTAATAATGCTGGGTTTTGAGCATGGGTAGTGGAGCATCAAAAATAGAGGACGTGTGTTTATCTTACCTTTGTTGTCACTATATTTTACTACATGCTTCACTCAATATTAAAGTATTTTTGTTATTGATACAGAAGCCTTCCAGTCGTGACTCTCCTGTTTTTATCCCTGCTGCTTGACCAGGAAGAAGAGCCCAAGCCTCTAGCTGATGCTGTTATATATGTTAGTAAAAAACTTAGTAAGAGGCAAAGGGAGCTGAATGCAGTAGCAGCTTCTCTTGGAGCAGACTACAGGTATCAGCCAATACAAATGGCTTCTAATAACTACAAGTCTTTGTATCCTAATATGCCTTTTGCTATAGCTGAACGTTAGATTTCACCATCTTAAACAAGTCATCCACTTGTAATGTGGAATAAGGCCATCTTTCCCTGCCATGTCCCCAGTCCCTGTGTTCTTCGTAATGTTTGTCCAGAAGTCTTCTTGAATTGCAGTTTGGTTTTTTTTTCTTTGTTTTGAAGAAGTTTAGTTTTTGGATGGTTTAACATTTGCTTTATATTTTACATTTTGAACCTGATGTGAATTTGTGTGTGTTTCTCTCTGGCTCAAAACAAATTATTTTCTAGATTGTAAGCATGGCTAAGTCAGTGTTCTTAGAAAAGCTTAGGAAAAATAGGTTGTCATGAAGGGAAACTACCATCTAACATTTGTGATTTAAGACAGAATTCTGCTTCCACTAAATCTGACTTACGTGTTTTGTTACTGACTTATATAAGAGTTATTATTCATGGTGTGAAGGAAGTTGCCCTTATGTTTGGCAGTAGCTTAGAAATGCTGAAGATACTTGGATTAGATAGCAAGTACTTGTTTTTATCAGTTTAAAAACTAACAGTCCTCATTTTGTTCACTTTGAGCTTCAAGGATCAGTATTTCACTTGCAGCTCAATGTGACAACAAAAGAAAAAGCACTTATCCTGGATCACACATTCTTTTAAGAAACTGATTTAAAATTCCACTCACTTGAATAAAAAGAAAACAAATCCTAAAGCAAAACCCCTCCTTTCCATGTGTTTCTATATGTTTATCCTATTTAGTTTTATTTTCTTCAGGAATGCTTTCAAAACAGGTTGAAATTGTTCTATCATAAAACTGAATACTGTCTTTTCTGGCAAAGAACCCACTTTCTTTTCTCATTGTTCATTGAGGCATAACAAAGTAGGCAAAACTACTTTAACTTGAACAAGAGACAGGACAATTTCTGAGCTGGATTTATGATACTTTATGATAGAAATTTCATCTTCAAGTTGTATTTTGTTCTCTTTTCCAGATGGTGCTTTGATGAAACAGTAACACACTTCATCTATAAGGGAGGACAGAATGATAACAATAAGGAGTACAAATCTGTTAAAGAACGGGGTATACATATTGTTTCAGAACACTGGCTTTTAGAGGTATGAAGCTTGTTTTGTTCTCTATTTAAAAGTAAAGGGAAATGGAGGCTTAAAACCAGTTATATGGCAGTGGATTTTCTGTATGCATTTATACTAAACATATGTAAGGAATAATGTTTTGCATCCTGCTTTGAGTTAATAAATTGAGCGATCTCTTTTCACTGATGTACCTTTACCTTTTTCTCTATGAGGAGAAATAAATTTTCTTCCAATGAACACTTCTGCTACATTTTTCCCAGAATGGCAACCACCTTTTTCCCCTTGTGTGAAGTACTTTTTTTGATAGTGTTTCTATTGTACTTTTCCTATGTTTAGGTGTAAAACTTCTGTTATCTCAATCACTTCCTCATCTTTCTCTTATTAACTGATGTTCCTATAGAGTGCCCGAGAATATAAACGGCTTCCTGAATCTCTCTTTCCTCACACTTACAATCCCAAAATGAGCTTGGACATCAGTGCAGTGCAAGACATCAGGCTTTCCTCCTCCTCCAGTAAACTTCTTTCAACTGGAAAACCAGCAGAGGAAAATGAGGTATGATGTGTGATAGAAATGTGTGTTCCATGAGGTGATTTGGATTCAGCTAATGGTTATATTGACATATTGATGAAAACATTGATACTTATTCAGCAATGAATAAGTACTGAATCAGGTTTAGCTAGTGATTAATAGTAGCTATTGCAGATGTTCCTTAAGGTTTTTCTTCATTTTTAATATACATCTTCTAGGGTGATGGAGGAAAACACAAGCATTTCAGGATTTGCTTTCCAAATTTGAAAAGATAGATGTCTTTTCTTTTAGGTAATGTGTGTGAACTTGCTTTAGTAGACATTAAGCCTGCAGAATAGGAGTTGTCACCCATGTTACTGTTCACTGTTCTACTGTCATTGCAGTAGCAGAAAGGTTAGATTTACTCTAAGGCAAGATTAATAATCTTCAGAATTTACACAAGTGTCAGACGTGGTTAAAAAGAATTTAAAAAGTGGTGTTTGAGAAATCTACTTGTCTTCATTGGTTTTAGATTATTCCAGTGGATGAAGATGATGCTGACGATGATGTAACTACTGACCAAATAAAGGAAATGGTCACTATAGGGGAAGAACAAATTGTAGCAAGTGAATCCAAAGGAGGTAAATGTAAATCACTGTTTTCGTAATATTTATAGAATATCAAACTATCAATATGAGTCTTTGCAGTTCCAGGTACTGAATGTTAAGATCTGGAAACTTTAGATAGCATATTTATATACTGGTCAAGTGCAGCTAGCTTTTATTGCTGCTGGATGCCAGGAAAGGGTTTTCCTCTCTATTTTAAAGATCTTGACAGCCCACAAGAAAATCATGATCATTCACTGGAAGATACTTAATTGCCATTTCTTTGTTTTTAAAACACTGAAGTTCATCCTTAACTGTTACAGAAGAGTTCTGGATCTAAGTTAGATTGTGTGAGGAAATTCAAAAGTGAGCCAAATGGAGATTTCTCCTTGTGTCTAAAAATAGGTGACTTGGGGCATATGTAGTTTTCCTAGGTACTCTTACCCAAATACTTTTCCTCTTTTTAATTTATAGTCTTTGTCCTGGTGGAAGTGGGAAGTTGACTGGAATTTCAGTTTTCACTGAAACAGTGAACAGTTGTTTACTTTTCACTTGTTACAGTATGAGAGTTGTGATATTTGAATTTTGTTTCTTCTCTTAAGTTTTAACCCAAGCACTAGAAATGAGGGAGAACTTCCAAAGGCAGCTGCAGGAGCTCATGTCTGCCACATCACTAGTGAAACCACAAGGGCAAAGAGGATCCCTTTCCAGGAGCAGCTTTGATGGTTCTCCAGCCACTCCTGATAGCGCACGGTCTGTGCGAAATGGCCGCAGCAGGGTCTTGGAAGCTCTAAGGTATCGATTTGTATTTAAATGTATCTGGTTTTGTCCTTGCATGTATTTAGGCATTCATTGAAACATGAATGGGTCGCCAGGGTTTTCAGATGTGTTGTCTGTTTCTACTGACGTGCTTGAGTTGCTTCTTTTGCAATTCAGAATCTTTAACTGGATGTTCTAGGTAAAGTCAGAGTGTTGTCTTAGTCCATAGTGGGTATCTTTTGTTTTTTAAAAAATACAGAATAGTGTGATTGGTTTTAATGTTTGGTTTTTGAGCTGGCTTATTTTCTTTCTCTTCAGATTCCTTAATGTTCTTACAGATTTTGAAGAAAATATTTATGAATGCTTACATAGGTCATAAAGAAGTAGTAGGTATTACTGCAAAGCACCTCTGTGAATGTTTCTTCTCTTTTATTTTTCTTTTCTCTCCAAATGGAGAATAGGATTTGAACTCCATCAACACTGATGTGCAGTAAGAGAGTAATGGAACCCTTGCAAAATTATTCATTTAGCTTGGTGCTTATTTGCATAAATAGGCTTAATAAAGAGTAAGGTATGCTGATTTTGTAATAACTTATATTAATATGCATATAATAAAAATATCTACTGGTATTTTGAGTGCCTTTTTTCAGCCATGCTGACACTTAGATTCATAAAGCCAGGATGCTAGAATGGCTTTTATACTGAAGTTTTCCCCTTTCCCAGACATAATTTCTAATAATGAGGTCACTGGGGTGCTGCAGTTGATGTGATAATTAACACATTGCCTTCTGGAATGGAAGTCTTCTGTGAAATGAGTATGTAAGGTATCTGTGGTTTTTCCCTTAGGCAATCCCGCCAGGCACTGGCAGATATAAACACAGAGCCATCCCAGAGTGAGCAGATCATTTGGGATGATCCTACTGCGAGGGAAGAGAGAGCAAAACTTGTCAGCAACCTTCAGTGGCCTAATAGTCCTTCTCAGTACCTTGAGCAAGGTCAGAGTAACACCAATAAGAACATGGATGAGTCTGCCCTCAAAGGATCTGTACCTGATGCAGAGATGGCTGGTATAGGTAAAATTAGAAATGTGAAATCCTTGTTCTATGTGACAGCATCCATTTGGTCTTGGGGGCTTTTAAAATACAGTAGCATTTGAGTTTTACTAACAAAAAAAGTGAGCATTGTTGGCATTTCTCAAATGCCAAAAATACAATTTCACATCTTTGAGCTCCATTATGTATTGCTGTTTTTTAAAGAGAAGTTTTCCCATCCATTTGTGATCAAACACCAAGGCAGTGCTTGTCTAAAAATAGACTGCTGTGGTTCCAAAAAAACCCCAACAACTTGAAAGGCTTCATAAAATTTTCCAAGTTGTTTTGATTTTTTTGGTGTTTTGAACCACAGCTGGTTTCCAGGTAACACCTCAGGTAAGTATAGTGGAATCCAAATGGGAATACCGTGAGCAAAATCTTTTCCATGGTAGTGGAAATATTTATAGGTGAATAATTGGGGCACAAGATTAACTCATGGACCCAAAAAACCAAGATGTGTCAAGCTGCTGATGGACATGCTGGAGTCAGGATTCAGTGAAGATACTTTATTTATGCTCCCTGTTCTTATTGAAGTCTGAAGTCTGTTACTACAACTAAGGAAGCAACATACCTTTTCTGCCAAAACCAGATGTTTTTTCCTCTGTTTTTGTTTTCTTTCTGTTCTGAGATAACGGAATCCTTTATTTCTCTCTCCCTGCTGGCACCAACTCTTTCCCTCAATCTACTTGTAGAGTTTCTGTGGCAGCAGTTTTCCTGAAAACTGACCTTGTCCTAGGGGAGGTTGAAGAAAATTAGATAAATTCATTCAACTGATTTTTGGTTCAACCAAATAAGTGCAGTTTAGCCAAAGAAATCAGGTCATTTGAGGTTTTCAGGTGGTTTTTTTTTAAAGCAAGGCACTCAGGGACATGATTGCAATATTGCTGTTGGTGGTTTGTGGTATAAGGAAGAGCATCTTTATGAAAGGCAGGTGGAATATAACTGTACATGTTGTGGCAGCAATTGTGGGTTTTTTTAAATTTATTTTTATTTTATCTTTTACTGCATACACAATTATATTCTGCCAAAGACAAGTCATGCAACAACACTTTACTTTCACAGCTGTTCCTGAGGCTGGGGATGGAGATGTGATTGAAGGTGTAAAGAATCCCATATGTAGATCCCCTGAAACGCCAATTAAAGATAACTTGATCCCCACTCCACAGGCCCCCAGCATTGCTTTCCCCCTGGCTAACCCTCCTGTGGCACCAGAGCCCAAAGAAAAGGTTTGTCAAATGAAATAATATTTATGATGATTTGTGTTCTGAGAGATGCAGTAATACTTTAAGAAATTTTGAATTTGATGATAAATATAAAATGTGAAGATCTGCTTTTAAAATCTTGAGGTGGGTTACTTTTGTGTAGTTCTGTCCTATTCTCTTTTTTCTATTCTTTTCAATACTCCCCCTTCCTTTGAGATTTTGAACAAATAACATTTACTAAAAAAATAAAACATTTATTTAGACAAATAAAGCTTTTTGTCCCATTAGTTAGTGCTGGAATGCTAAGGCAGGCTTTGGAGTGAAGAGTTACTTTATGTATTACTTGGAACACCTCCAGCCATGTTAGGATGATGGAAAAAAAGTTAGGCCTTTGTTTCTTTGGTGGTATCTGGAATTTTATGTTTAGGTACAAATGGGAAATTATTTTTCTGCCAAAACCTGGTTTAAAATTCAGTTTTATTGTGAACTTGGAAAGGGAAAGGAAAATGAGCTTATAGTCTTGCCTGCAGTGTGTCACTTGATGCTCAAACTTTCAGCAGTTCTGTGTCTTCAGAGGCATAATGTGTCACGTTAGTGGAAAGGCCCTCAAATAATGCAGAATTCCGACTTGATAGAAAGTGAGTGAATGAGGCAGTGTGATAGATTAATGCTGATTTCTTCGTGTGTTCAACCTGGCATTCTGTGGATGTGAATGAAGGATTAGTTGTTATGACAGATTGGTTCAGCTGGGCCCTGAAGAAAGGGGGAACCAAGAGGATGTTCAAGCAGGAGCCTAAGGATAATTTGGTAAGATTCAAGCTTTTTGTCTACTGACTGACAGGCTTGGTTCTGCTTTTCCCAGCTAAAAGAAAACTTAATATATAAATAAACCAGAATATTTGGCAGAGAAATAGTCAGCTGTCAACCTAATTGTTCTGTCATATTTTCAAAATCTGTTACTGTATTTCTAGGTTGTTACAGAAGATAAGAAGGCTGATGAAGAAACAGAAAAAGTCCGTAAATTTCAGCTGTCTTCTCTTAATCCTCAAGAAAGATTTGATTACTGCCACCTGATTGAGGAATTAGGTACCAGATATTTGTGAAATGCAAAGAATAGTATGTGTCTGTGTGTGTCTGCTCAGCTGTGGCTTGTTGGGGAAAAGAAAGTGCTTCTGTTAGTGACTCATCAGATTTGAGGTCTCAAATTTATGGCTTTCTGTGCTTGTGAGCAATTCTTTGAATATAGTAGTAGTATTATGTGAGTGATCAGCTTTGCCATAAAACAGCAATGGTTTTGTCTTCTGATAGTTTTCTTTTAGCTGTCTTCACAACAGCCTCATTCTTTACTGTTGGGATGGGCTGTCTTCTGGTGTCTCTTGTTCCTGTCTGTGCTGCAGTGGTACTTTACAGAGCCACTCTTTCCTGGCTGCTTCTCCCTCCCTAGCAGCTTCTGCCCATGTCATTTCAATGATAATACTCTCAATGTAAATTTGAGTTGAGTTTTCATCTCATCTTTTCAATGAGTTTTCATTTCACTTTATAATCATTAAGTGATTCAAATAATTCTCACTTTGAGTTGATCCTTTTTGTGTACAGCATGATACTTAGATAATTTGAATCGAATTCATTCCTCAATTCAAGGTGGAATAGTACTTGAGAAACAGTACTTCGATCCGAGTTGCACACACATTGTTGTGGGACATCCTCTTCGGAATGAAAAATTCTTGGCTTCGATGGCAGCTGGAAAGTGGGTGCTTCATCGTTCCTACCTGGAGGCGTGTAGAGGAGCTGGCTGCTTTGTTCAGGCATGTGACCCTATCACTAGGACATTAGTGGGTTTTACATTTTTGCATTTATTTTTGTTTTGCACTTCTCAAAACCAGTTGCTAGTTTAGGGTGCCCAAGCCATGGGAGTTTTACAGCATCCAAAATCTGAGAAGTTTTTGGCCAGCTTTGTCTGAAAACAAGTCCTGGACCAAACTCCTGATGTAAGATAAATGAAAATATCTATGCTTTTTATAACAGCTTCTTAAAATTGAGTCTTTGAATACCTTTTGGTAAATTTTCACTGGTATCAGCTAAATTTAAATGGCTCTTGTTAAATCAGGAATAAAATCTTGATCCTTTGAATAAATAAACATGTTTTTAAATAATTTGATTCTATAACCATGTACATAAATATTTTTGAACTCTACCTCTTCCAATGCTTTCCTGACTGTTAATTTTGCAGTTCTCCTGGGTCAGGCAGTTCTTTTACATTGACCAGGCTAACTTTAAAATAATGCCTGTAGACTGCTTCATATCCTTATGTATTAAAACCAACTTTCGTTGCTTTGGAAGACACTGCAGAAATATAATCAGTGGTGTCCAGTGTAGTGTAGTGAGTTGCTTTGTCCTGCTGTTGAATTCTATTGTAGATGTAACTGCAAGAGGAACCAGGTTGTGTACATGACTTGATGTTACAGAAAACATGAGTTAATTTAGATACGCATGTGCAATTAAGAGCCATATCTCAAATTTTACCTAGAGCTGTTTTGGCTAGATAAAATCCATATATATAGGTAGAGTGAGATGGGATTTGTTTCAGGGTTTTATGTTTTCTATTTGATGTGGGTTTTTAAAATCTATTTTTCTGCTGGTAAAGTTGGTAGGACTGCTTTGTAATTCAAGCTTATGGTTGTTTCAGGAAGAAGACTATGAGTGGGGAAGTAACTCTGTACTTAATGTTTTGTCTGGAATCAATGTAAACCAGAAGAAACTAGCACTGGCAGCCATGAGGTGGAGGAAAAGAATTCATAAAGGGAGTCAAGAAACTGGTATTGTTGAGGTATATTGATACTCCTGTAATGTAAGCTGTACAATGTGGGTGGACAGGACAGGGGCTGTCACCAAGAAACTTAAAAACTTCACTGTCAAGGGAAGGTAACCTGTCTTGTAATCAAGAACAAAATGTCTTGGCTTGATATATTCTAGTTAAGTAATTTTGTTTTCTGTGCTGGTACATTAAAGTCTTAGTCTCTTCTGAACCAGTGTTCATGTTTTGCAAAACTGGAATGTGGCTACTTATGTATGTAAATGTTCCTCAGCCAGGAAGATGACGTTTATGGTTTCAGAGCTCTGACTGGAGAGCTAACCTAACTCAGCTCTGCTAGGAAACCAAAACTGGTTACTGGTTTCATAGTCTTTCAGTGATATTTTTGGAAGCAAGACTTGAACTCCCCAGAGCCTTTCAACTCCTCTCTCAAATCAGGCACTGGAGTTGAGGATTCATTGAAAGGTGTTGTTGTTTCAATTATGTCCGGAAAAATCTCGTGTGTGTTTTACAGTAACCTTTTTAAAAGGAATGCTTGTAACAAATCCTCACTGCCCTTTGCCTACTTGGAAACCACACTTGAATGTTTGTAGAAGGCAACCACTTGGCCCTCAGTGCTGTTACTGTAACAAAGTGCGCAGTGGGGGAACAGAGGAAAATGTTTCCAAGTAACTGCAGGTTTTTTAAGATAAGATTTCTCTCAGCATCTGGTGTTCTGGAAAGTATGCTTCTCTGCCAAGGGTCATTCCTTAGAAGGGGCTGGGTGGCAAGCTGCTGACTGTGGCCCAATAGTATGTTCTGTGGAATTTTTTTCTGGCATGTACACTTAAAGCCAAAAGTAGGTAATTGCAAGTCTTCATCTGATAGATATTCTCAAAAGGGGTAAATTATAGATCCATTAAGTCTTTGTACTTTTTCAGTACCAGCATACTTTTGACTAAATTGTCTTTTATCTAGGGAGCTTTCAGTGGTTGGAAAGTAATCCTGAACGTTGATCAAACCAAGGAAGCAGGATTCAGGCGCCTTCTTCAGTCAGGAGGAGCAAAAGTATGTAGTTATTGGAAAAAAATAATGAAATATATATTTGTTTGTTTAATTATTTTTTTTTCTTTCTGTTTTACTCTGTGCTGGGCCTTTTTCATGTGAGTAAAAGGTCTTAATGAACAAGATTGCTTACACAGGGTAGCTGAGAAATGGTCAAAGGGTGGGAGGAAAAAGCTTTGTCATCTTCACTTTGCAAGTGGTCAGACAGAGCAGCTTGTCTGAGGTTACACAAGTCAGTAGTGCTGGTGGGAACTGAGGATAGAATTTTTGTGCCTTGCTCTGATGAGAAGGATCACCCCTCTGGACAGGTATGTGATGGTACAGAGTGCAGCTGTAAATGGCATTTGGTTTCCCACTGGCTTCTGTTAATTTGATGACTGAAATTAAAGGTTGTGAACTGCATTTGTCTTGGGGAAGAAACACAACTAAACTTTTGTGGGTCGTGTTTTGTCTGTAGGTGTTTTCTGGCCATTCTGCATCTCTCTTTAAAGAAGCAACTCACCTCTTTGCTGACTTCAGTAAGCTGAAGCCAGATGACTCCAGGGTTAACGTGGCAGAGGCGGCAGCCCAGGGAGTGAACTGCCTCAAACCAGAGTACATCGCTGACTACCTCATCCAGGTGGGCACACCTGAGGGCTCCCCGCCTGCCACACGTCCCCAGCTCCCTGCAGGGGACTGCTGCTCTACCAGTCACGGGCCTGCTTTGCCAGGAATCGTGGCCACAAAGTGCCTATGCTGAAGGCTTGGATCTGTGGCCTCAAATTTATGCTCTAACATGACTTGTCCTGCTGCTGGCAGTGGGATCTGTTGCAGGATAGGGAGCTGCTTGCAAAATGTATTCAAAATGTAGGTGTGTAATGTTTGTTTTGTTATTTTCAGTTTTAGACAACTAATGAGCTGTTTCTGTTCTCTCAGAAGCTGCTCTTCTTGCTAACCTACTCTCTTTTTCTTTCCCTGCTGAAGGATCCACCTCCCCCTATGGAGTCTTACTGCCTGCCAGAAGCCGAGTCTTGCCTTCAGAATAACTCAGATCTTGGAACCGGATTATCCCAGAAAAGAAAAGCACTGGGAGAAATGAGCAGAGTCAAGCGATCCAGAATACACTAAGCATATTCTCTGTTCTTAATTTGTACATTTTTAAATTCATATTTATTTTTTTCATTCTTGCCCAAAAAATTAAAAGCTTTGCGTTTCACTTCTAACTTGTCCTGAGATTAAAATAAATTTGCAGTAATACTTATAGGAAAGATTGCTTTGGTTACCAGTAGCATCTAAAAATATGGCAAGAATTCATCAAAAATACTTTAACATGTCCAACTATCCCACTAGTGATTTTGTCTGTAGACACAGTTGTATAATGATAGTTAAGAAATAATTTGTAAAATGCTTATCACATCTTTTATCTGTGTGTTGTGGGGAAAATACCAATTGATGAGAATTCCTTTGCATTTCCCATATAGTAATGGACTTAAATTTTTACATTAATTTTTCATCTTTTGGTATTTTCTATTGGAAGGGAAGAGGAAAACCAGACAAAAAGAACTAGCTTGTAAATTTTTGTACTAATAGAGGGTGTAATAAATTATTTTTATAGATCACAGGTGCTGTTGCTGCCATCCTGGGTGCTAATGGATCTGCTCAGCAAGTGTAGAAACAATTCTGTTACCCAAGAGGTGAAGTTTCTTGACCATGTTCCCTGTTTGAGTCTGTGACGGGAACCAGAGCCAGACAAAAACTTCAGTTTCTGGCAGCTGGAACTGTTCTTAGTCAGACAATCATACTACTTAACACTTAAGTGTTTGACCTTTTCAGTAACAGTGGGGTCTGGGTCTGTATTTACTGAACTTTGTGTATGTGAGTACACTGTCTTAAGTCTGGGCAAAAGTGTGCTCATTGAACCTGAAGAGCTGTATTTAAGCAGCTGGAATTACTACAGCCTGTTTGAACAGAAAAGCACAGCATTCAGTTGCACAGGACCAGTGGAGCTGTCTGGAAAAATTCATGTAATACTGAAGTCTATTTAATTTACCTCTTTTTTGTTTTGAAGGCAAGGGTGTATTCTACATTTATTTTCTAGCTGCTGAATACTGTTTTCTAGAAAGAGTATTTGTTGCAGATCCAAGACTGAGCCACAAGCGTCTAAGCCCTGTGCAACCTGGAGAATCACTCTGGGCTGGGCAGAACTAACCCTTTGCTGCTTGGGGAAGAGAAAAGGCAGCTGAGCCGTGGGTCTCCAGGTGAGAGAGGACAGGAAAGCAGCTTGTCTTTATGTGCAAGGCTGTACATTGTGCTTCTGCTTCCTACTTTGGTGCAGTGGATCTTTTGTCAGTGAGCTCTGCACCCTGCTGTCAGGATGACCTGAAGGAATTGTCAGGAAGGATTGCAAATGAATGTGAGAGATTTGATTCTTTTAAAGAAGTGAAATCTGGGCCCCTATCACTGGGGGCTGGGCTGTGACAAGACTGCTATGTTGAGTTGCAGTGACTAGAGTCTTATTACCTGCTTTGGTTTTTTTGTTCATAACAGCTTGATGCTTTTTGGTGTTAGTGGACATCAAACATCTCCAACTTGTTCCAAGTCCTCATACTGAAAATCATGCTGCTGTTAATGCTTTACATCACATTTTGAATTAACTTTAACATAGTAACTGTCTATTTCACTGTTCTACCTCTGAAGTGCTGCTTTGCATTGCAGGCATTTGAAATAGGTGTGAATATTACTAGGCAAGACCTAAGGTTCCTGTGACTTTTTCTTCCCAGTCCCCAGAAGGGTGGAAGGTTGTTGTTGCTATTCTCACTTTAGGTAAAAACCCACTCCCTGACCCACTTAACATAGGCTTTAAAAGAAGTCTTGGAGCCACACAGTTCCTGCAGCTGCTATGAATCCTGAGGCAGGGCAGAAGAGGGAGCAGCTAAAATCAGGCACGTACCAACCCACAGTGAAACCAGTAACCTGGTATCTGAGTACTACGTGTTCTCCAGTGTGCACTGCCCTGGTGGACACTGGTTTAAAGGCAGAGGGGAGGCAGGACAGTGAGGGAACAGGAGCAGAAAGCAGCCAGAGCCAGCTCCTCTTCTGCGCTGGGCCTCGAACACTGCCCTGGCATCCAGCGTACTGCTGGTCATATGCCACCCACAGGGGGAACACAACACAAGCAAGACAAACTTGGGAGATGTAAATTCAGTTGGTGCTGTTAAGATAAATTTATTTTCTTCAGCTTTCTTCACAGGAAACATCACGAAAGTGCTTTACAGAGTTTGAATACCATTACTCTACCATGGGACAAAAGGACAACAGGTGTGTGCAGTGCACAGTTAGAAGTTGTCATATGCGGCAGCCATGATAGGTAAACCAGGGTGAAAGAAAACAACCCTACTGACAAAAATATATATAGTTCAGGTTTTGAACTTAAGTTATGATATAAACATAATTATATAAATATACAGGCACCATTAGGTTCCTGTGTTAACTGTGGGGGCTACACAGGGATTCTCAGAAATAGATCATATTGAACTCTGTTGAAACAGCTTCTGCTGTGCTCCATAGGCTCCCAGCCAAACCATTTTCCCAGCCAAGACAGTATCATTCTTTCTTTTGCACTACACTGAGTACACAATTATCTTCATTTCTTCACATTAAGTCTGAAACTGAGACATTGTGGTACATTGTTGAAAACAAAATCAGGTTCGTGGGTTTTTTTCTTTCCTTTTCACTTACAGAGAGATCCTCTTACAGTTCTTCCCTCAGTAATCTCTTAATTAAAAAAAAAAAAAAGCTTTAGGCTAGATCCTGCTGTCCAGGTAAGACAGTTTTGTTTAAGCTAGAACGTTACCAGTCATGCAACCCTACACCTTCCCATAGCTGAGCTGTGTTGTACTGGGAACAGTGCTACTGCCTCCCTTTTGCTGTATTCAGTGGGAATTAGGCTCCCATGTAGCCTCTGAGGCTCTAGGTTTCAGTTCTTCAAGGAGACTGCATTTACTTGCTAGGCAATTTTGCAATGTTTGTGATACTACAGCCCTGACAAAAAACAATGCAGCAGGATCAAGATTCAGGCATTCTTGCATGCTGCTTTCTAAATAAGTGGTGAATAATTCAGGCACCTGACTAAGAAATCCTTGGCACGGTAATAATGTAGATGAACAGAAGAAGGAGGAATACTCTAGGGCAAAGGGAGGTCAAAGCAAGAGAATTTTGCTGAGTTTTGAGTTCCAGGGAAAAAAATGAGCAGAGCCCATTACCTAGAAAACAATGTCATGCCAGTATCCAAAGCCATTTTGCCTTTTACCCAATTCCCAGAGTAGAGACACAGTGCACGGTCAAAGAACGTGTCAGCCCTGAAGGTTACTGGGCAGTTAGTAACAGTATGGAGCTACAGTGGCAAGACAGGGCTTTGGTGAGTGTAGCAGCAGAGCTAAGTCTTCCAGCAGCGGGGGGAGAGGCTGTGAAGTATTACATTCTAACAGCTCTCAGATTCATCGGCTCTGTCTCACCCCATACGCCCTCAAAAAGTAAAAAAATCCCAACTCCCCTTGGCCAACTTAATAAACTCCCAGCAGCCACAACTGTTTTTTGACAGAATACCACTGTAATAGAACACCTAACAGATACAGTTATTGAATGCAAAATCCAAGGTACATTCTTCTCAACCAAGTATCATCATTAGTACTGGAAGCAGCTGCTCTCTAGGATGCTCTGATAATTGAGGTAATGCAGCTCTCAAGGGCCAGGCTCTGCATCCTACCAGGCTTGAGTCTGCCCTTACGACACATCCTCTGTATCTGTAAACATGACTGGGAAATGCAGTCAGCACTTAAAGACAACATCATTTACAGCTTCATGCTCTTTAAAGCACAAGCTGATGAGAATGAAGAGATGAAACAAACCACAAAGACTAAGCCTGCCCTCCCGTGTTGCTTCATCTCAAATACTGTAATGCAGTTTCAATATCCAGTTAAATACTACTACATGTATATTAGAGCAAGCATGGCTGAGTCCATGCTGGTCAGAGACTAAGTAATAGTAATGCATCTGCTTCATCTCTGGCACAAAGAGGAGAATAACCCAGAAATTTAAAGTAAGTTTCTATGGGGTTTGTTCACTGGCACTTGATTCTGGCTGTTACACATAGACTTCAAGTGACATGATCTCAAATAACATTTTAATGAAAATGACCTCGTGTGGCAGAAATAACACCATTGAAACCAGTGAAGTTAAGCTCTGGGAGCCCAGACACATATTTTGCCTTTTTCTCAATAAATTTGTTCTCTTGTATCAGCCAGTTTTTTTGGTTTGAATCATTTTGCTATGGTTGTACATACTCTGAAAGAGATAAAGGGGTTTGTTCTAATTAAAAAAAGGAAGCTTATGACAATATTTTAACTAACAGTTTTCTGTAGGCAAGTTACTTGCAATAAAGCAGACAGATGTAATGTGATGACATCATTGCTGTTACTGAGCTAGAATGGAAATTCAGTACAGAAGACAGGAGACACAAAAAGGAACAGAAAAACATCAGACTGAGTAAAATTTAGTAAGCGCTTGCCATGCTACTCACTGAGCAGAAGAGTGAATTATATACATGAAACTGAAGACTTCAGTACATCAAATGGCAAAAGCCAATCCCCATGGAAGTTATTAGGTTGATGGTGATTGCCAGGATACTCTAACTGACTCTGTAAACTTGGCAAATCAGGGGCAGGTGAGTTGTCAACAGAAAAAACCAAGGCAATAAATACTGGAAAGGTTTTAAACCGCTCGTACATGCTCTGGTAGTAGTTGTGACATGAGTCTGAATTAGTTGTGATCTTTCAAGGGGACGATCTAGGCATCACCATGGGCAGCTTGATGAAGACATCTGCTCACTGTGTAGTTGCAGTCAAGAAAGCGAGTAAGATGTTAGGCTGTATTAAAGACAGAACAATACGGAAAAATATTACAGCATCTATTTCTCTTAGAGGTCCTCAATGAATATTTGCTGTTTCTTCAGTACCTTTAAAAAAGTGACATATTAAAGAAATACAGGCAGAAAAGTGGTAAGAGAATGGTAGAAGCAGCTCCTTGGAGCCGGAAAGACAGTTAAGACTAAGGTAGTTTATTTGTTAAGAGGGGCATAGATGATAAACATCTTAAAAGCAATTCTGCTTCTCACCATATAACAAGATATATACTTTAAAGTCATTTTAAGCCACCTACCAATATATGGACCTTAATATCACTCGTTACCATCATCATCATGAGTATTCCAAAAAGCCCCATGTTATTCTTCAGTGCTTATTATTCAGTTACTTAAACATTTCCTCTGAAGCAACTGCCAGAGTTTGTTGAATTTTAACAGTAATAATTTCTGACAGAGAACTGTCAGTGCTGATGCACATTAACAACTGTCTTGGAGGTGCTGCAATGATAAAAATACCAGTAAGAGAAGGTAACACTTGGGCCTCCTCTCTGTCTGGGACCCGCCAGAGCTCTCATTTGTCTGCACGCAGGTCACCATCATGTTCTCTGATTTTTTTGAATCCCCATTGTAAAGGCTGAGCAATGAACCTTGAAATCACCACCAAAACCAGACAAAGGCATATTCATAAGTTACTGCTTCATGTTAATTCAGCTGCAGTTAACAGATAAATCAGGAGGTAATAATAAATAGTGTATTCACCTCTGATGTATCTGTATTCCTTCCTCTTACCTATCCCTTCTGCTTATCCCACTCAGCCCTAGTTTTTGATAATTTCTTCCCTTTGTTATTTCATAAAAACCCCTCCATGGCCAACTACTTCCCTTTTGTTCATTCCCTTCCTCTACAGTTTGCCTTAATACCAGATTTTACAAGTGTTGAAGAGTATTCTCTCTCTCCACTTGCCTTGCAGCTGTATGCCACTTCAACTTAAGTAAGGGAAAGAATAAAGAGCAGGAAAAAGGTTTACACACAGAGAGGAGGAGAATAATACATTCCTATGACAAAATACCACAGTATCAGGAGTGAACATTTCTGGTTCACATGATTTGAACAAACTTTAAAACAGCCACATTATAAGAGATGGCTATCAACTGTGAGCAGGATTTTATTTCAGTCATGGAGTTTACAAAATATAGCAATATTGATTTTAATATGTTCCACATAAAAACAAAAGAGCCTCATATTAATATGCCATTTGGGTTGCACAGATAATTGAAGAGAGGAAATGCCAGTTAAGAGGGCTCAGCCTGAACTTTTTCCTTACCCATACAAACTAAATAAAGTCTAATTACATAATACTTAAATAGGACGTATATTACATTCCATAGAAATAAGCCTTTGCCAAAATAGTATTAAAATACTACAATAAAAGCTAATATAAAGACCTTTTAATAAAGATTTTTAGTCCTCTGTAGAACCTTCCATCAGCCCCAGCCCTTGACAAAAACAGCTTTGGCCTCACAACACCCCTGTGAGGTAGGTTGTTGGTTTTTGGTACAGCTGGGGAAACTGAGGCAAAGTGAAACTAAATTACTTGAACATAGCAGCTCAGTAGAAAACCAAGGCCAAATCCCACATTCTTGGTCCCATGCTTCCCATGCTCTCGCTATGAAACTGGCTTGGCTTCTTTTCAGTGCACACAGTTATTTTAGATGATACTTTCCAATCCAATATTCCAGACACACTACTTTTCCAGGTGACTCATCAATACTGTGATGTTTTTAGTATTTGTATTCTGGCTAAGCAGAACTTCACTGAAGTGAACACTGAACTTCATTAACCTTGCTGCATCAACACATACTCTTAAGCAACTGAAAATAAACCCATGATGTATTTACCATTTAGAAGATACTTCACCAAAAAAAGTCTTCGTGGCTATTTGAAACAATGCCTCAGCCTTTTATCATGCAGAACTGAAAAATAATTTTCTTAAATACACAAGTTACTTCCTAAGAGGATTGTTGAGCCATCTTGAAATTTGTCCTCAGTTCTCTCTTTAGGCCACAGGTCAGACAGTTTCATACCAATGCAAAATTCTACGTTCTCTCTGAACAGATTCTCCCAATTTGTTGAAAGGAAGAAATAAAATGGGCTGCCTTCCCCAAGCACTGAACTTTAAACAGTTTTGCTGATTTAAAGTCAGATGAATCTGTCACTTGTGCAAGCAGTACCTACCCACACAGCACTTGTACTGTCCAATATCTTGCACTCCACTCCCTGCCTCAGGCTATGCATTTAATGCTATCATTTAGAAAAAAGCTCTCCTAATCCCTCTCTTCTTATAGCACCTATGTTTTATTTGCATCATTTCCACTCTTCCCTGATTTATTTATTTATTAATCTTCCTTCCTGCTCTACTTCACTTCAAACAGAACATGGTAGAACTACAGGTGATGCTTGAGAAGCCAAACTTTAGATACACAATATTTATGACTTAAGACTCCTCAGTTCTGTTTTCTGCTGTCATTTCTTCCTCCATCTGCTAGAGCTTGCAGGCTCTCATATTAGCCTCAATACAGACAAGCTGTCTTTTTAACTTTTTCTGAAGAGTTTATCTGCAAATATGTCAGATTTCCTCCCCTCTGTACATACCTAATTCGTATATCTAAAGTTTAAGTACACATATTATTTTCTTATACTGCCAAATAAAAGCCCCTATTTATCATTAAAAACACATTGTAACATTAAAAGCTGAAAACAGGGAGAGAGAATTTGGGAACTAAGTTACAGTCAGGCAACAAAACCTGGATCGTGGGTGTTCGTGAAGATTTTATAGTACTCAAGGTGGTTTTGGTATAATTTAGTTACTTGGGCCACTGAGGTATAAATTTCTGACCATGTCAATACTGGAAAGAATAACATTACTACCTTGTAAGTAAGCAACCTTATTTAAGCACATGAAGCTGTACTAATCCCCGCTTCATTTTACTTAGGGCATTTGACAGAAAACCACAAGCAAGTTTAAAACTGCTCAACCAGGCAGAAGTTAGAAAGGCAGAAACTACAACTATTGCAGAAGCTCAGATAAGCTAACTCCAAGATGCGCAGCCCAATCAAATTTATATTGTGTTTACTTGACCTGAACAGCACAGGGGTCTCAGCCATGGTGTGTTGAAAGTTTCCAAGAGCTGACAGATGCAGTCAAACACCAAAAGCCCTAGTCCCTGTGGTGTCAGGCCTCTAGCACAATTTGTACCATTAAAAGTTCATCTAAGTTACTGTGGACATGACTGGTAAAGCTAGCTACAAATACAAAACTGAAATAACAGGAGACAGTCACTTGTAGTTGTCAATTCCTCTTCATTTGTGAATAAGATTAAACATGACACAGCTAAACTGGGAGAGATGGGGAGGGGCAAAACTAATCCTCTCCTACGTTTATCATCAGCTCAAGTAAATACAGATTCCAGATACCTACAGTAGGCATTTGGGAAGTCCAACTTTAATAAAGTCACCTAGTTTTTAGCATTTTAACATCCTTAAATACAGACTGTATCACTGAGAAACACAAATCCAAACTGTTCTTTTCCCAGTAAGCACTGGACATTTCAACGTTCTACCAGCAAGTTGGTAACTCCATGGCTGTGTTTTATTGTAAGCCAAAGAAATAAAAACCTTTAAACTGGGAATTAACAAGCAACCCACCATAAAAGTATGTCACAGGCCAGGGAGTCCCTGAAGCAGCACACAACTGCATTAAACTGACTGGCGTCAAGGACAACTGACAAGCCTCCATTTATGGAATACGCCTTCAATGAGCATTTTGAAGGAACGAAAAGGACATTCTTAGCATGCCTCGAATGAATGCAACAACAAACCAGATACAGCTGGACTTCAGAGTCTCCAAAGCATACCAAGCTTCCACAGAGGACTGACTTCCAAAATTTCAGGCATGCAGAACAATTACTTGGTACAAGGAAGATACTGACAACTGGCATTTTGATAGTTGCTGGCAGCTATATTTAACACGAGAAACACTTCTTTTAAAACAGTTTAACATTCTGTACTACGGAAATCTGCTGCATTTCCGTTTTTTTTTCCTTACGCCTCCAGAAAGAAACTGGAATGATATGCTTGAGAGAAGCCCCCAAAGGAACACCTTTAGTTATCAGTACCTCATGGGCTCCAGTGATAGCAGCCATCCAGAGGCTGGGTTTTTCTTCCCCATTCTTTAATTTAGCAGAGGTACTTTCAAGTGAAAAGCAAATCAAAGCTTCATTCATACTCAACTCACCACCTCAAACCAGTCCTATATGGTGGGAATATGAACACTGTGCCAAATAGCAAACTAAACTTCTATGTATAAATAAAAGTTTTATTAATATGCTCTGCTATAAGCTCTGAAATAGAGCTCACCTGACCATAAGGACAACTGCCCACTCCACGGCCTATTCCTAAAGAAATCCAAATACTCTGTATCCTCTGCCATTGTACGGTCATGAGCTCAAACTAAAACGGTCATGAGCTCAAACTAAAACGTAAAGACTCACTAGACTCCAGAATCCATGTATATTTCCATTTTATTTGATTTGAAACTTTTACAGGGTTTTTTTGAACTGCCAGAATTCATGCCCAAAAACCTCAGATAAAGGTGGTACAATGGACAGTCTCAACTACCCTTCACACAGGAGACTAAAAACTCTATTCATGTGCATTAGTGATCTCAATCTCTTTAGAGCATCAGGAAAAGCATTTTAAGACTTCACATCTCTACTCCATCAAGTGACATGTCCATTTACCATGAATTCCACAGAAATTGTGACAACAACATTTTTGCTGGCAACAATGGATTTTCAAGGAAGATACATGGCTCAGAGTCCAAGGTATTGGTATCAGTCTTTCAGCGGAGTTTTGTTTCCAATTGAAGTCTCCAACTTTAGGAATAGTCTCTTGAGCCCTCTCTTTAATAGCAGCTTCTAGCAGAATTTTTATAGACACTTAACTCTGCAAGGGCAAGGCCAGTTTTAGTCTGTGCACGAAAGAACCAGGTGAAACCCCAGCCCCACTGAAGTCAACAGCAAAATTTGCATTGGCCTCAGAGAAGTAAATTTAAAGCAAGTCAGCAGTTAGTCAAAGAGAACCCAACTGGGTGATTCCTGAACTATCCTTATCTTCTGCACATACACAGTACTCCCACACATGTAAGCAAGCTTTGTTTTGCTCCCTTGTTTTTCTTGCCGTTGGCAACTCTTATGGATGTTGGGTCTATTTTTTGGCATTTACTCTGAGAAACCTCAACACTGGAGCACACCATTATTGTACTTCATTTTGCTTCTGGTGTAAAAATTCAGAGAAGAGAAAAACAGTTACAGCAGAACACTTCTGGTATTTGACAGGTTTGGTTCACTGAAACAGTTACAGGCAATGTCCTGTATTCCTAGTGTACCAGTGCCATTTTGCCTACTTCCACTAAATTAAGTAACTTAAAGAAGTCACTGCCTTCTATCATTGCTAAACCTTCTGACTGTGAATAAACACCATTTATGAGTTATACTTGGAGGATTGCTGCCTCAGAGAGCTGCATGCTTCACAGAAGTAGCCAAACAAATCAGGCTTACCAACTTTAGTTATCTCTCTGCATATTAAGTTATTCTGTTTATCAAGTAAGCATCACTCCTCAACAAATGAATAATTGTTTTTGATAGAAGATAGTTTTTATCTAGTATCCCTACTGCCACATGTCTCATTTTTAAAGGACAAATTCTGAAGACTGTAGGTGGGAGTCTGGATACCTCCGTGTCAAATCAAAACTACGTCTTAGTGCTTTAGGGTGAGAAAGACAAACTGCATGACAAAAACCAAAATAAACCCTATTTCACTACAACATCTTATCATTGTTTAAATATACTGCAAATTGATATCAGAAACAAGGCAGGCATTTTTTTTGTGGGTAATAGAAAAAAAAACCTTTAACAGACAACTTTGAAAATGGCTAATGCAAACAAACTATTCAAACCCATCATTCCTGAAATCTGATACTGAATGAGTTTTCATTTGTTTTGCAGTTACTTCCGTACAGCACTCTAGAAAGGTAAACAAACTACAGCTCTGTTGTACTTGGATAGTATGAGTGGTATGGGACGCTCCAGAAGTCTTTAGTAGGCTATGGCTACACATGACAGGATTCCTCAGAAGGGGAACGAACAGGTTTGTCATTAAGGTCACTTAAATCTTTGTTATAGCAAATTGGAACCAAATGGCTGACTTCTGCAGGATTTCTGACAGGAATCCAGTAGAGCTGGTTTCAAGTTTCAGATGGCCACTAAAACAGCTGTAACCTTCTCTTCCAGAAGTTGTGATCCACATGGTGTCCACAATGAGTGCATCAAGTCTGAGGTAGTCAACCTTTACGAAGGCTCAGTATCTGAACATAAAAAGATTTTGAAATGACCACTGGCTGTAGGTATCTTTCTGAGCAATTAAAGAACACTGATGACTCTTGTTCAATCATTTACATTAATTTGCCCCATATCCAATGGAGAAGTTGCAACATATTATGCTTCCATAGTGCAGGAGAACCAATCACTTACGTCAAAGTAGTCTGCACTTGCAGCAGTAGATCCAGCAGAAATAAGGTGGCATGTTCATCATAGCTGTTAGCTGTAGTTTAGTTACCTTAGTAGAAGGGTTACCAAAAAAGCATTCCTTAATTGTACTGTGTGTGCGGCTCTACTGATCCCCAAGCACAGCATACTGGTTGTCTAGCTGAAGTTTAAGTGCCTGGTTTTTTGACACCTCATCCCTACCTCTAGTTTTGTATTTTACTACTTCAAAGCTCTTCTCCATTTCTTTATCCCTATGGGAAAATAAATGTAATCAGTAAATATCTTATCACTAACTTGTGAATTGTGAATTTCTAGTCCATTTCCACCCCATCCCAACTAAAACATTATGAACACAGAACAAACACCAGGATCTAGAGTTTAACAGAATACCTAAACATTCCCAAGCAAATCTTTTAAAACCTTATCTCCAAAATAAGCTCATCACCCAGTACAGTTTAGATTAACATTCTCAAAGTAAATTTAAGTGCATTTATGAAAAATAGCTTCTAGAAAGCAGAAGTCACTTTCTAGAATGTTCATTCAGAACTTCCTCTTTGTTCAATTTACACCATTCAAATCACAAAGCATCAATGACAGCATGTCTCCTTTTCCACACCAAAAAATATCCAGAGGAAACAAACCTTCTCCTAAGCTGTATTAAACAGTAGCATAGCAAGCAGGAGGGAAAAAACCCCAATAACAAAAAACACCCAAAATCCCCCAAGTGAATTAGGTATTGGCCTAGCCATCTCTTCTACTGGGAATAAGGTTATAGAAAGATCAGTATTCAAAAATACGGTGAGACTGAAGTCTCCAGCACTACATAATACAAAACACTTCAGCAAAATTGGGGGAGCTTTGTCACTAAATCACAGCTCAGACAGCCAGTGTATTGATTTTGCATTAAACCCCTTCCTCCAGTTAAACCACCTTCACATCTTTAACAAGAAGGCCACATGCTCAGGACTTCCTACATCTGTCTGCTGAAGGAAGGAACACAGCCTCACCACGGCTAGTGTCTGAGGGAACCAGATGCTGTCAAGAGCAGAAATATTCAGGGAAATCCTTCAACCATCAAAGATAACATAATCGGCAGTCTTGTTTGACTATCTCACTGGGCTACATCCTATGGAAGTTATTTCAAAGGAACAGAATTGGATAATACATCTACTGCCTCTTAGTTATTTCTTTCCTCTATGGAAAGATTCAGGCTTAAGCACTAGGACAAAGTAAGAACATAGAGAAGGCAGCTGGAAACGTCTCTCGGGGAATCAGTGGAATGCACTTACTTTCGACTGTCTACGAGCTTGGCAGTGGACTGCAGTGAGGGGAACTGCGTGTCACTGTAGATCTCTGGTGGTCCTTGCTGCGCTCTCCGCGGCCGCCCGCCCTCCCTGGCACCGGGCGGCCGGTACACGCCACCAGTCTGCACTGGTTCTGGAGTTTCTATAACTAGGCAAAAGAACAAGATTCACACATGACAACAAGTTTGCATTCATAGCTGAAAAAAAACCAAAACAACCAACACACAAACAAAACTCCACAAAGAAAAAAATGAAAAGAATCTTACAAGTATGTTTTTCCACCTTTTTAAGCTTTGCAGGCAAGTATTTTAGACAAGGCAGGAAATCAGGTGTCACCTAACTTAACCTACATTCAGTCAAATTGAAACATGGCTCCACTGTATTGCCTCACAAAGTTTAGGGAATCCAAACTACTAATGAGGACTTCATGTTTCTCATTTGCAATTTATTAGCAATAATTTAAAACACATTTAAAACAGATTTAAACACATAATTATATAGCTGCCAAATCTTATTTAAAACACTTCTCCAGATGCAGAGGGGACTGTCCAAATAGTTTGCATTCAAGGTAAGAACCTAAGACGAAGTAACACTAATTAGCTTTACCTCCTTTACAAACAAGAAAGAACATAGCAGGCTATTTTTCAATTCATTTCTCAGTGGAAAAGAATATTCTGAACTCAGAGGATGACTAAGTAAGTAGTTTATCTCCACTGATGTTAATAAACTGTATTTAATAAAAAAACAAAAGTCCTATCTTAGTTAAAGAATCAATCTTGCAATGCCATGTTCTCAGTACTCTAGAACTGATTTGAAAAGCATGCTATTAACTGCCACAATAGATCAGATACTGGCTGAACATCCACTGAAGTGTTAAAGCAGCATTTTTAGATCAACAGAAATGCTTCCAACAGGTATTTTACAGACTGCAAAACAGAGGGATCTCCTGCAAAGACAGAATGCTTCCTCCCATCCCTTTGAAGTTGGAAATAAAAAAACCCTTCCACTTGTGTTTTAAAGTATCTGACAGATACTTTAAATTCAATTCTGTTCCTCAGATCCTTTGACAGGAAGATTTCCTTGATGGCTAGCATGCCAAACAAGCCATTAGTTCATCAGAGGGTGCCTGAACAGGAACTGTTCCTTGAGCTCTACTCACTGAGCAGCTTAATTCAACCTGATGCACTTGTAACTGGAAAAAAACAAGTCTGAGTAAATTTACCAATTGGTTCAACAACAGGGGCTGGTGGAGGAGCTGACTTGTTCCAAGGACCAGATGATCTGTCTACACCACCACTACCACCAGTCTCTTCCCAACTGTCACCAGGTTCTTCTCTTTTTTCACTTTCATCATCTTCTTTTTCACTATAGGAGAAAAATGATCAGTAGCACCTTACAAACAGAGGTTTAAGATTTGCCAGAGATTACACAATCCTCATAAGAAAAGATTTCATGGCTGCTGTACTGAAGATACTAAATTAAACCAGACTACATTAGTTCTGTAATCACTGTACTAACAATTCCATCTGAACAATTTCTGACATGCTGCTACCTAACTTGGCAACTAAGAAGGAAAAAACTCCTAAAAGAATTTTAAAAAAATTCAACTTGAACTAAGCAATCAAAGAAATTGGTATCTTATTTTGAATGTAAAGGCTTTTCCCTTAGTAAGAGAGTCATGCCTTTGGAAGGGATGAGAAGATAAAGCAGGAAATGTCTACAAGTCCAGCTTTCATAAAATGCTTTAGTCAAGAGGAAGAAACAGTGGAGTAGTGGTGAAAGAAAGCAAGTCCTGAGCTCACTTTTCCTATAACCACAACCCCCTAAGAAACACTCTTATATGTATGGGTAATATACAAACTGCAAATTAACTCAGATCTCTTTTTTTTAGAGCAGGCAATCAAAAAAACAAAGCACAAGAGACAAAAATACAATTTTTTCAAAGATAGACCCAATGCAAAAGCTTGGCTGTATTTTATTTAGACTATTTTATTTTGCATAGATGTAGTCAGACATCTAAAATAATTTGCTGGTCAAAGCTACTACAGAAAGCTGTGTGGTAGAATGGGACAGATGTGGAGGGTGAGGCTGTTGAAAAGAATCAAGACACTGATCTCGACAGCAGCAAAGTTGTGAATTCAGAAGTTCATAATACACCAAATCATAATAATCATGATCTGTGTGAGCTTTCTCTGTAAGTAATGATCAGAGAACAGAAAAAAATGCCTTTAAATGCCCTTTTACTGTTCATCCAAACACAGTAACAATCATAGTAAGGTGGTTCAAGGGCCTAAAAACACCACTACCTTATTTTACATGACAGTCAGAAGCAATGTCTACAGACTTAACTACACTAGAGCAAGCACAGGGAGCATCACACCCCCACCAGACACTCTGTATCTTTGTTTCAACAGAGATATCCAGAGATGGATAATTTATAACCTCTAGTAGGTTTTTCTTCCATTTGCTTCTTCACTCTTCCCTTGAATCCACTAATTGAATGGTTACAAAATCCTGTGGCAGAAACTTCCACATGCCTGAAAATCTGCCACAGCATGAAAAGTATTTGGAATGCTGGCCTTTGTCTGGAAAACCAAATTAGAGGCTTTTCAGTCAAACAGCACCAGCAGTCAGTGAAGCTGCAGCCCGCTGGTTGTCTAATCACACATGTGATTATCCACTGTGACACTTCAATGCCATGGATGGCTTGTGGAACAATTTCATGCAAATAGCCTAAAAGGACTAGTTAACTGAAAGAAGTGGGGGGAATGCCGTGATCCAAAATAGTAAATAATTCCAAAAACACCAGACCTGCTCAGAGAAGAAAGCATCTATTGCACTGGTTACATGTAGGCTGATTTTAAGATGACATTATTTCGAACATCAATATCTGCACAATGAGGATTATCTGACATTCTCAGTCTACAACTGAGGTCACAAAAACCCTTTTTCTGACTCGACAAAACATTTTTCTTAACCAGGACAGACAACAGTAGACTTACTTTGCACCAGACAACAGGAAAAGTCTAATGAAAAAAATCAGGAATTGTGGATTAGATTCATAAACACAATCCTGTGGGATCTTATCATGGGACACTACTTTTACCAACTGCATTTTTGGTTTTTTTGGAATATAAATCCAGTGGTTCAGGAATTTGCTCCCCAACTGAAGATACTGAGTAGATTGAGTCAGATACCCTTACAGCGGTCAAGTGATTCAGTGGGGATTACTATCTGCACTCCTCTGAGAAATTCCTACTTGACTATCTTTATGGATGGGAATGTTAAGCATTTGTAATAAAAAATCCTGAGTCCCAGGAAAAACAGATAGATCTAGAGTTGGAACAGAGATTAAGGAAATAAAGAGAACATTGGCAGAGACCAGTCAAACTTAAGTTACCCAGTAGCAAACTTGTGTACTATCAGAAACATATCAAACCTCTCTTTAACTGGACTCCACAGGAACAGCTCTCAAGGAAAAAAAAACATCCTTTTTAGATATTGGTAATGATTATACTGAAGAAAAAAAAGAAGAAAAAGTAGTACCTTATTTGCATGGATTGAACTCTAAGACCACTATAATCAATTTCTTCCTTTTGCTCAAACTCCTTCCAGTCATCCTCTTCCTGTAAGAAGAGAAAAAGATAAGGTGTCACCTTCTCTGCAACCAAAGTAGAAAAGAACATAACTAAGATAATACAAAAAAACCTGAGGGTGAAGGTACAGTTCCAGAAGAAACCAAACTGTGTGCGCCGCTGCCAAGAGGGGAAAGGATTGAGTGCCCTCATCCCCTAACTTACTGTGTGTCACCTGGGATGCACCTGAGAGCTGACTTTAACTCACTAAAACAGCTATGAAATGCCCCAGCAAAAAGTCACTCAAGTGAAAGAAAATCACATCATCTCAGCATAAACACATCAGGAAGTCGAGGAACAACAAAGTATGGAACAGGACCGTGCAGTCATGACCAGGGCAATACAAAGGCAAGACCTCTCCCTTTCACTAACAGTATGCTTTCATGACAGCTTGAATGCACACAAAGCTTTAAATTTACTTTTTCATCACCTATTTCATGAGCCAAACAAAAAAGAACATTTGGAATAGCTTACAGTGGATTTATGACAAAGATTAATAATGGTACATTTTGACTTTTTCACAACCACGTTTATAGTCTTGTTTCCTGAGCAGTGTTTTTATAACAGTAGAAAGGTCAGCTTCAAAATCACAGCAATCTTAGTACACAAAATATGTTTAGCTTTCAAGAGAACTACTTTAGGGTTTTAAAATGGGAGTTTGTTTGGGGAAAGAGGGACTCACCTAAGTGAAGGCAATTTTGTCCTACTGTGTCATCAGGAGATTCCGGGATTATTAAGGTAGACCAAAAATGGACTAGAACAGATAAGCAGTCCTCCCATGTTCCCAGTCCCAGCTTTAAGACACACAGAGCCTAATTAGTAGTTTACCTAATTCCTACACTCTGTGAAATGCAGTTATATTACTCCAAATATGAAGACCTTGTGAGCAAGGTCTGCCGAAGGTACAGACCCCTTCCCACTGAACAGCTGAGAATAAAGCTGCTTTTAGAGCCCTGTGCTGGGATCTCCTACACAGTCAATCTCTAGAAGAAAAACTATGACCTGCTTTAGAGTAACATAAGAAGCAGGAAGTGACCTCATGTTAACTGCACTGCCTGCTGAAGATTCAGTCTTCTGGAAGAGCAGGAATCTACAGCTTTAAAATATTTTAGATTTCTTACATTCCCATCTCCATGGAAACATTACAGTTTCCAAGCTAACATTTAGTGACTTTTGTTCCTAATCCAAGTACTAGCTTCACTCAAAGCCAAATACTATTTTGCAAGCAACTGAGCAGAAGAGCAGCTGAAAGATTACCACTGACCTTGATCTACTTAGAAAGCTACTGCACATGTCAAGCTCCCCAGGTTAAACAAGTAACAGAAGAGTATTTAAATTTAAAATTCATTTTGAAATATACAGCTTTAGAGCTCTTATAACTGCTTCTGGTTTTACTAATCCATCTAGCACAACGAGAAAATATCCTTAAATCACTGATCCTCTACATAAGCATGAAGGAAGTGAGGTATATCACTTCCAAAACCCTTTCACAAGCCATCTTTTTATACCCTGAGAGTATAAAGTCATAGGGACAGATAAAGATTCCATTTGTAGCAGTACGACAGGGAACACATCCTCAGATTACTGTGTGCTGAAGCCTCCAAAGGAAAACAATATCAAGAGGCAAAAAAACCAATCCAGAAATAAAGAGAGAAAAGGCACAAGTAATTTTTTAGCTCTTATCTGTCCTGTCTACAGCAGACAAATATATAACAAAGGTACTGCACGTATCAAGCCCCCCCAATTTAAAAAACATCAGGAAACGGCAGAGTATTTCTTAAAACTCCTTTTAAAATTCACTGCATAAGAGCTCTTGCAACTACTTCTAGTTTAAATTTCATTGCTCCGATGCTGATGTGGTGGACAGAGAGAAAAAGGGCGGAGGAAGAAACAGCTACCAACTCAACTAAAGACATTTAAGCTTCGTCTGCATTCTCGTCGTTTCACTTTTATACGCTATCAAAAAAAAAAGAAAAATTACTGGCAGCAAAACCCTTCCTGGCAACGAGGCACAGAGCTCGGCGGACTCTGGGGGAATCTTATCGCCAAGGTCCACAGGCCACGCTGCACAGCTCCAGGTGGCACCTGACGCAAACCTCCGGTTCCGGCCGCAACACCCAGAAACCTGGGAGGGAGTGCCGGGCTGAACCGCAGCTGCAGAGCGGGAAGGGGCCCCGCTTTCCCGCCTCCCACAGGGCCGAGACGCCCGGCCAAGGCTCCCCCACCCCGCCAGCAGCAGCAGGAGCAGCAGCAGCGCCCGCCCCGCGGCCCCGGGGCGGGGCCGGGAGCTCCGCC